>JAQQSV010004286.1:0-14870 GCA_028646515.1 Pseudochirops corinnae | reverse complement strand
ATGGACCTGAATAGGTTTAGCCTGAATGGCCTCAATTTGCCGTTTGATAAACACAATAAGCTTATTAAAAACCACAGGGCCGAGTGATAGCAGGAGCAAAATGCAGAGCAAGGGTCCCACAAAGGGCAAGACAAAGGGTAGCAGCTCATTCATCCCGGTCAAAAAGGGGTTGGTGGCTAATTCCCTTCTTCGTTTTTCTAAATCTTCTTGCAATTCCTTAATTTTTCCCCTAACAATTCCAGATCTATTTGCCAAAAAAAACAACACTTTTCTTGCAAAGCCAAACAGATCCCCCCTTTTTCTGCTGTTAACAAATCCAGTCCTCGCCTATTCTGTAGGACCACCTTTGCTAAAGAGTCTATTTGATCTTGCAGATTGGTGATGGTATCTGACAAGATCTGTACATCAGAGATTAATTGTTTGGACAATTTTGTATATTGCGAGAGAGAGAGACTCCTAGGCCAGTGGTCCCAGAGGCTACCCCCGCAACCTTTACTCTTTGTATTTTTAATGACTCTTTAAGTCCTTACATATTTTGAATCCTCTCTTATGTTCTGCTATGCACACGACATGCTTTTATTTCTTTCTCACTTTGTATTTCAGTCCCAATATTTAAGTTTATGACATGTTTTTGTTTCTTTTCTCTAGTCTCCATTTGTGTTCTGGCATTTGAGTCTAAAATAAAATTTTGGGAAAACAAAAAAATGGACATTAGGAGTGGGTTACCAGGAACAAGACTTTATGTTAACTTAATACTGATCATCATTATTTTATTACTCTCACTTTAATGTTTGCCTGCAGAGGTATATGTGTATAGACCCATATACGTGTCTAAATTCAGGGCATTTATTATTTATTGTTGGAGGATCAGGACCATTTCTCCTGCAATTTTTGGTTAGTTAAAAGCGTCTTCTATTAATATGAACCTCACCTGACCAACATTTGACTCATGGAATAAGTGTTATGGGAAGATTATTTTACAGTCCTCAGGTAGAAGCTAAAGGGGAGTTTGAGCTCCCAGAAGTGACTGAGTTATTTGTTAGCTCCCCTAGTGGGGAGATCTCCCTGACAGTGAGTTTTATCAGTCACCCTGGTGATACGTAAATCTCTCTTCTTAACCCACCTATCATGAACCCTTTAAGTACAGTTTAATCTGCAACCTAACTTAATTTACCTACTCACTCTAACTAGGTTTCTTTTCTTAGATGTATGAGATGATGACTCTGCTTACCTAAACTTGTTCAACTTTTATGACACTGAAGGAAGCATGGGATTATTTTTTATATTTATTTTTTTCAATTATATATAAAAACAATTTTAACATTCTTTTTTTTTTAAACTTTTGAGTTCCAAATTCTCTCCCTTCCTCCCTCCTCCTTGAGAAGGCAAGCAGTTTGATATAGGTTTTACTTCTGCAGTCATGCAAAACATTTCCATATTAGTTATGCTGTGAAAGAAAACACAAACAAAAAATCCAAGAAAAATAGTTGTTTTGTTTTTTTTTTAAGTGTGCATTGATTTACATTCAGACTTCATCAGTTCTTTCTCGAAGTGGATGTATTTTTCATTTTAAGTCCTTCAGAATCATCTTGGACCACTGTATTTATGATAAGTCATTCATAGTTGACCATTGTACAATACTGCTGTTATATATGATGTTTTCTTAGTTTTTCTCACCTTATTTTGCATCAGCTCATGTCTTTAAAGGTTTTTCTAAGAGCATCCTGCTCATCATTTCTTACAGCACAATAGTATTCTATCACAATCATATACCACAACTTGTTCAGCCATTCCCCAATGGATAGGCATCCCCTCAATTTCCAATTTTTTGCCACCACCACAGAAAGGGCTGCTATAAATATTTCTTTTTCCTATGATATCTTTGGGATACAGATCTAGTAGTGGTATTGCTAGAAAAAAAATGCTCTAAATCATCTGATTAGAGAAAGACAATTTAAAGCAACTTTGAGATACCACTCCATACCTATCAAATTGGTTAACATAATAGATAAAGAAAATGACAAATGTTGGAGGGCATGTGAAAAAATTGGGACACGGTTCGTGGGAGTTGTGAACTGATCCAACCATTCTGATGAGTTACTCCCTTTTTGAGTGAATTTTGATTAGAAATTCAAGCATTATCCATCCCCTCCATTTTTCCCTCCACTGTAAAAGCTCTTTTGTGCCTCTTTTATGTGAGGTAATTTACCCCATTCTACCTTTCCCTTCCCCCTTCTCCCAGTGCATCCCTTTTCTTGCTCCTTAATATTTTTAGGTAATTATCCCATTGTAATCATACATCTTTGTCACCCCCTAATTTTAATTTTTTCGGTATCATCCCATCATACCTGTGCCCTCTGTCTTCGTATACTCCTTCTAAATGCCCTAGTAATGACTATCATTACAAGTATCATATTCCCTACAATGCAGGAGTGTAAATTGTGATTGCTCTTTCCTGTTTACCTTTTTATGCTTCTCTTGAGTCAGATTTTCTATCCAGCTCTGTTTTTTTTCATCATGAATGTCTGAAAGTCCTCTATTTCATTAAATATCCATTTCTTCCCCTGAAGGATTAGACTCAGCTTTTCTGGGTAGGTTCTCTCCTTTGGAGCCAAACTTAACAAGTTCAATGCCTCTTCCACATAACCTATCATATGCTCAGAGATGACCGTAATGTTTTCCCCAAGTCTTCTCTAGGTTAAATGACTCCAAACCTATGACCAGATGTTCATATGGCATGGACTCCAAAATCTTCACCACTTTGGATTACTCTCTTCTTTAACAAATTCAGCATATCAATGTCCTTTTAAAAATGTGCTACCCAGAACTAAAACAAATATTCTAACTGTGGTCTAACCAGGACAGAGCAGGTAGGACTACTGCCTACTCATTCCTGGAAACTATGCCTCTCTTTTAATACAACTTAGATTTCATTACATTTTTCAGCTGCTCAGGTGCTCTACTCCTTATAGAAAGCTTGCAATTCAACTCTCCCCCAAACCCACATATTTTCAAATTACTATTAATCCATGCTGCCCAACCTTGGAATTTGGAAGTTTAAAAAAAAAAATTCAAATGCAAGACTTAACATTTATTCCTAAAAACACTCAACCTTTGAAATTCCATAAAATGTTCTAGGCTGTGGATCTTGTTGGATCCTGATCCATTATCCAGGATGTTCACAGTCCCAGATCCGATGAATACGGCACCTGTCTTTACCAGTATTCAAACAGCTCAAGAACCTGGAGCCCTTTACTGTAGGGCTGCCCATATGATGTCAAATCACTGAGAACAATCTTTTGCAGCTAACTGTCCCAACTATTTGGGATCTATTTAACCACACCATTGTCCAGGCCATATCTCTGATTTTTTCCACATTCCTCTGATGTGCCCATTTAGAAATCCTATCACAAAAGTAAATATGGTAGACGGCATTAACTTTTACGGTTTGCGAAGCACTTTACACACATCTCATTAGATACAATAACTCTGTGAGGTAAATGCTCTATTGTACCCATGTTATAGATGAGGAAACCAGGGCTAAGAAAAAGTAACTTACCTGAAGTCACAGAACTGGTAACTATTTGAGGCAGGATTTGAATTGAGGATTTCCCAACTTCTTTCCAATTGAAGCCCTTCTCACATTCATTACATTCAAAAGGTTTTACTCCTGTATGAGTTGCCTGATACCTAACGAGGTTTGCTTTTTGGCTGAAGCTTTTCCTACGTTTGCTACAGGTACAGTTTTTCTACCATATGAGTTCTCTGCTGCCTGAGAAGGCATCCTCTTTGCCTCAAGGGTTTCCCACATTCATTACTTTTAAATGGTTTGTCTCTAACATTAATTCCCTTCGGTTTCGTCCAGCTTCCCACCAAGGCTTTCCCATAATTATCACATTTATATTTTTCTCCTGTAAAATTCTTAGCTGTTCAGTAAGTTCTGATCTTCTTCCAAAGGTTTTTTGACATTCACTGGACTCCTGAAGACGTCCTCCAGCATGTACCCTATGAAATTTAACTGTGTCTGAGTGTAACTAAAGGGCTTCCTGCATGTGCCAGAGGTAGTACAGATCTTCTCCAAGGAGACTGCATTACATGTGAGTAAGTTTGGAAAACTCCTAAAGTTTTTCCAAGTATCTCACGTCTATGGAGGCTTTCTCTCATGGCCTCTCTCCATAAGGCATGAAAATCTGACCCCAAACTCAGATTTCTCCCAAAAGTATTACAAGGAGGTACAGTATTCTTATTAAAAGTTTTTCTCTGAGTGACTGTGACTTTTCTGGGCTGTCTCCACTCTTTTACAAAATGAGCACCACATTCCTCGGCTTCTCTCATCTGGACTGCCAAAGCTGACATTCTGGCCCTCTTTTCTTAGATGAGGCCTCTGGGCAACTGTGCTGTATCAAGGAGTTCTTCATCTCAAACTGGGATCCAGAAATCTAACAGAAATTGAACAAAGAATGTCATCAGCTGCTGATGCTATGCTGAGAAAAAGGAGCAAGCTTGAGAATGAATTCTAGTTTGTGTCTCTTCCACCAAAGAGAACAGCTTCCATGATGACTCGGATGGGATAACAGCAACAAAGCCAACAGTTATATAATCTTATGAGTACCAGGCAACATACCAAGCAATTTTTACAAACACCGTCTCATTTGGTCCTTACAGCAATTCTGCAAGGTAGGTAACTGTTATTATCCCACTTTAAAGTTGAACAGGCAAACAAAGGTTAAGTGACTTGCCCAAGGTCATGCAGGCCCTTAGTATCTGCAGCTGGATTTGAACTCAGATCTTCCTAACTCAAAACTGTTTCGGAAGCACTGAAGCCACACAAGGAGAAAGTAACAGGAAACCTGGTTGCCCAGGATTAAATGAATACTATTCCAGGGTAATGAAGATACTTATAAATGTCATTAAAAACAATACTCAAGAACAGCATATGGGGCAGCAAGGTGGCACAGTGAATAGAGCGCCGGACCTGGAGTCAGGAGGACCTGAGTTCAAATCCTGCCTCAGACACTTAACACAAAACTAGCCTTGTGACTGTGGGCAAGTCACTTAACCCCAACTGCCCTGCCTTCCCCCCTCCAAAAGCCAAAAAGAAAAAGATAAAAAAGAACAGCATGTTCTGGGGAATGGCAGACTTGAATACCACAAAGCAAGGGGGGAAAGTAGCCCAAAATCATGTAAATGGAAACAACTTGGAATCTATGCAAACAAAATTGTTGTATGAGAGGATTATGTGTAATTAAACCATAAGAAATTACAGATAAGACTAGGGGCCTTTAGGAGAAACCACCATCCATCCTGCAAAGGTGGGGCGGCCACACGGAGAAGATACAGCAGCTTCCACACTTTTCACTCACTCACCGGGACAAAGGCTTCTGGGGCCTCCTTCCTCGGGCCGCCATGATGTTGCTTCTCTCTCTAACTGGGGGAGTGTATCCAGATTGGAAACTGGAAGCCCCATACAGAGAGATATGCATGGGAAAGGTCTAGGAACAAAAAGCAAAGAAATCATTTCTATCCCAGACAGGAAAGAAAGCACTGGAGGGTGCCCTGGGCGTACCATTTAGTGTTCCAAGAAGGATGAATCACTGATGTAATTTAGGCCCCAGAAAGACAATTGTTGCATCTGACCTTTTCATGCGTATCCCATTTGAGCTTTGCTTATCTCAACAAGTCAAGAGGCATTAAGCACCCCTACTGTATGCCAGGCACTGCGGTAGGCAGTGGGGGTACAAAGAAAATGGAGAATAATCACTGGGCACGAGGAGCTATTTTCTATGGAGTAAAATTACATCTGAGCATTTAAGTAGATTTAAAATGGAGAAAATCAATACAAGGTAATTTGAGGGAGGAGGCACTGGCAGTTCTGGGCACCAGAAAGGCCTCACGGTTCAGGAGGAAGCAGAAGTTGAGTAAAGGCTTGGAGAGAGGACTGGGGATGTGTCCTGCTCATTTACAAAACACAGAAGCTGGAACTTTAGCTGGAGAACAAGAATAAGAGCAGTACCCTGGGAAGACACTGAAAGGGGCTGAATGCGAATCAGAGGATTGGCTACTGGGGTCGAGGAGCAACCAGGAGCCACTGACACTTTCTGAGCAGTCTAGCATCATGGCCACCTCTGCCATCTGTGATCTTCCCTGGGGCTTGTATTTTTTTTACACTCATAACACTTTCATTAAGCCTTGATTGTATGCAGAGAACTATGCCGGAGGATATGCAAAGTTTAACTCAGACAAGGGGCCGATTTGTGTCATCTAATCTAGAAAGAATATAATCCATGCAGAAGAGAGCTCCAGGCAAAGTCCCTGAAGAGGGGGAGGAAAAGCCTTCCAAAGGAAGGAGTCTCTAAAATGTCAGAGGACTTAAGTCATCACCTACAGGAGAAAGCCAAGGAATCTACGGAAAAACAATCTGTGCAAAACAAGGACCTTTATCCTGGGGACAGAAATATTCTGTCTAATGCCCAACAAAGGGTTTGGGACCCCTTCCGCCTGTTATATAGAAAACTCTTGCACAGTCAGCCAAAACTCAGCTCAGTATTTCAGACTGCCCACAGTCTGCACCAAGGGAGCCTGCAAAGACTCCCTGGGGGACAGGTGTCCTTACCCACAGAGACCAGGTTTTCATGGGTCTCCAACATTACGTCCCTGTACAGGGCCCTCTGGGCAGGATCCGGGCATTTCTACTCCTCCAGGGTGAAGTCCCCAGACACAGCCTAGGATATCACTGATGCCTGAAGCAAACACATTCCTGCTTAACTCCTCCAAATGGAACCTGATTAATCAATCTGGGCTACAGTCAGTGGGCTATGGAGAGTTTTTCTCAGTTGTTTAAGCTCACTCTGATGAATCCTCTCCAGAAGTGAACACCAAGAAAATCATGCACTTTAAGCTGCAAACCAGACCAGAGAATCAGCCTTCATCTCACCACCAGATACCCATCCACAGTGATACTCCAAATATTAGTTCATTGTTAGCTACATCATAGCAATCATTTCCCATTACCGAACACTATCTTCTGGGCAGACTGACTTAGAAGGTAGGATCCCACATCATCGTGTTTAGGAAAATTTCCAAACCCCAAGTAAGGGCTGATCACTGCTTCCTTTGTACCATGACCTGGAATAGAAGTCGCTTCCCCATTAGCCAATGTTACAAATTCCAGTTATTAACTATCTGGAATGCGCAAAACACTGCAATATGTCCTAAGGGAGATATTTCCTCCAAGACCTGTGTGACCTGTAAGAAAAATCCTTTTTACCAATATTCTCTAAGGGCCTGCAGCCCAACATATATAGACTAAGATATATACGTGTGTATGTGTGTGTGTATACACACACGTGTGTATCTATACACGTATACATATAGAGGTACATACGTGTATATATAGATAAACATATATGTATATAGATACACACACATACACACACACAGTCAAAAGTCATTCTCTAATACATAAACAATCAAGGGATATGAATGGTTCTGAAAAGAAAATCTGAAAAGTATTGACAACAGAATGAAAGTCTGCTCCCAATGACTCAGAATATAAGGGACATACATGGTGCCCAAACTCTGATGCTGTGGCTCACGCCTAGGGAACCGGCAAAGATGACCAAAGATGGGATAGCCGATGTCGGTGCGGTGTTTTCCAGAAGTAATCCCAGCCACATCTTTTCCAGGCAGCGAGAAAATGCTCGTTCTTAGAATCTGCAGTTGTGATCCCTCACTATTCTCAAAACAGGGCAGGTTCTGGGATAGACGCACACTTTTCTGATTCTTGATCTCTTTCACTAGGCATTTTCCTTCCTTGGAAAAGATGTCATTTCTTCAATCATAGAGCACTTGAGGGATTGCAAGAACGGAGTACAAACGTGGTGACTGAAATGTCACTGATGGCTTAAACTACCCCATTAAGAAAATCTCTGTGACAGATGTAACAGTAAACACCTGTTCTCATTCTTGCTTCAGCCACAAATGCTTTGAGAAGTCTCATGCCAAGCTCCCCCCAAAGTTGGTTTTCCTTCCATTGCTCATGGTGATGCCATCCATGTTAGAGATTCAGAGTTGGCAGGGCCCTTGGAGGCAGCAAAGAATCCCTCCTACATCCACCATCCCTGAAAAGTAGGCATCCAGCCTTTGCCTGAAGACCTTCAGTAAGGGGGTCCTGAGGCATCTTAAGGCAGTCCATCCCCAGTTTTGGGAGCTCTGTTGGGAACTTTTTTCTAACAATAGGTATTTCCCTCTGAAATGCTGCTCCTTAAGGCTCAAGCCCTATGGGGACGAGCCCAATAAGCCCACTCCCTCTTCCTTCTGGGCCAGCTCTCGTGTTCCTCTTAATCTTTCTCTTCTTGAACTGCAATATCTCATGGCCCATCACTATCATTCTTGGCTTCCTAAAGCCTTTCTAAAACGTGGGACTCAAAACCACGCATCAGATTAGAATTGCAGGGCCAGGAGGAGGTGCCTTCTCTAACCTGCCCATACTTTCACACCATCCCTCACACCTCCTTTCCATCTCCTAAATACCTTCTCTCTCTCTGCCCCTCCTATATGCCCCACTCTCTGTCTCTTCCTCTCACATTCTTCTTGCAATTTCTCTGTGTATTATGTTGATCTCCCAAGAGACTGAATGTTTCTTCTGTCTTCTGGATAGGGCTGTTTCATTTTTATCTTTGTATCTCTGGTGCCCATTACATAATGTTATTCCTCCTTATTTTGGGTTTTTTTTTTTTGGAGGAGGGAAGACAGCGCAATTTGGGTTAAATAACTTGCCCAAGGTCACACAGCTAGTAAGTGTGTCAAGTGTCTGAGGCTGAATTCAAACTCAGGTCCTCCTGACTCCAGGATCCGTGCTCTACTCACTGCGCCACCTAGCTGCCCCCCTCCTCCTTCATTTTTGATGAGGACCAATGACATCACAAGGTAATGTCCTGACTTGTTCCTGAGTTGTAGTTAAGTGACCTAGAGCTATGGAAAGCTGTCAGCCTCACTCTCTGTTCCAGGTCACAAAAGTCCAGTGGCAGAACAAAAGTCAAGATGATGATGGCTCAGGATGCAGTGGATGACCTTGGAGTCTTCCACATCTGACCAAGTTCTCAGCACTCCACAGCCCCTGCTTCAGCGGCCTTCATGGCCATTGGAACAAACTGTTCTTATTCGCCCCCTCCACAGAGGAAGTCCTTCACATGCTTCGGTGGACACTCCCTTAATACACTGATGGGTTTGAGGCTTCTCGGTTACCCTTAATGTGGTTCAGTTCATAAGCTGAGATGTTTCCCAGTGTGTGTTCCTGGGCATGCTGTAGCTTCTTGGAGCCACAGGTAAGAGCTGGAACACGGGCAGACAGCAAAGGAGGATGAGCAGCTCTCACCCCAGAGGTGCTAGTCATTGAAGAAAAAATATCTTTGGTTAGAAGGGCCCTCTGAGGTCATCTAGTCCAATTTCTAGGGAAATATTCAGATGTCTAACTTCTCCCTTTGGTACTATGGTGATCTCAAAACAACAGCAGCAGTCCTCCTTAGCGGATGCTATATATTCAGTCTAAGATCTGCCAACCTATATGATGGACACATTTTAGCTAACATGTTTTATGAACTTTCTATCACCGATAAGAAAAGTCGGAACTTTTGGGAATAGTGTCATTGAGGCTCAGCTCCCTAGGTGGGACTTGGGTGGACTGAGGCCACTGAGGACAGAACGAAATGGCTTTAAATCACTTAGAAATGGTGTCATATGAGACTCTTCACTAGAAAAAAAGCAAACCTAAGCCTCGCCTGAAACCTGACCGTGAGGCACTTGGAGTATTCTTTCTCTATTCTCTGTCTGGCAGGAAGGCAGGATCTAGTGGACACCAGGCTGGACACCAACGAAGCAGCCATCGTCCTTCCAAACTCGCTCTGGTCCCTCCACAAAGCTCTCGTGCTCACTCCGGACACTCTCTCACCCCCAAGCCCTTCTCCTCATCAGAGCCACGCTCTGGGCGCACGAAATGTCTCTGCTCCTCCTGAGCTGCCCATCCCTGCTGCGGGGTGGTGGGAGGGTCACTGCCTTCAGTTAGCCTTCTACAGCCACCACCACGGGCCTCATCACGGGGCACCAGGGCAGCCCTCAGCCAGCGCTGATGGACACACGCGGGCTCCAGATGGAAGGCGAAGGCTCAGTAGGTGGAGAGAGGGGCGGGAGGGCACGAGAGAGCCCCGGCCAGGAGCTGAGCCTCGGGGCTCCCCCCCCCCAGCCGGGCTCCCCGCTGCCCCAGGGCCAGCTCTCCGGGGCCCCATCCTTGCAGCTGCCCGCCCCCTGTGCGCTCCTATTCCCAGCTGGGAGGACCGAGGGCTCTGCCCCGCAGCATCTGCAGGGAGCTGGGCTACACCCTGGTCCTCCCGCTGCGGGGGGGCCCCCCCCAGGACTCCATGGCGGGTGCGGCTGGCCCGAGAGAGGCTGGGGCTGCCGGGGAAGCGGGTGGCTGGGCGAACCCGGACCGGGCAGCCTTGGCACTGGGGGTCACGGGGCGGGGCTGCGTTCGGGGGGCATCTCCGGCTACCCATGGTTGTGGGGGGTGGGGGAGTAATGGGTGCGGGCCGCCTGCACTGCCCCAGCCACAGCGCTGGGGGAGGGGGCAGGGGGCGCTCTAGGGCACCCCCCGGCACACCCACACACAGCCACACACTCACAGCCCGCGCTTACACACCAGCCTCTGCGTGTACATGAAGCCCCTTCACACACACACGCTTACTGCGACGTACACAGTCACAAAGACACGCGCACTCTCCCACTCACTCCGTCCCCCTTCCCCCTCTTGGCAGAACAAGGCTCTGAGGCTTCGCACGTGTGCGCTGTCCCCGCCCTTCGTCCCTTACGCATGCGCACTCTCCCGCCAGCTGAGTGGTCTGCAGCCACCCCTACCGAGGAAGGAAAGCTGATACTGAGCATGCGCAGCCTTTCCGGGTCTGCACGCTAAGACATCTGCTGGAGCCGGGAGAGGACGGGCTGGGGGCGGGGCGGGGAGCCGGGACTGCGCCTGCGCACAGCCTCTATCCATTCAGAGACTCAGCGTGAGCCCAGACTCGGTAATCCTAAGGAGGCGAATGTGCCCTCGAGACCCGGAAAGGCCTTTCCCAGTATGCATCGCGCCAGCTGTAGTTAAAGGGACCTGGGCCTTTTGGGAAATGGAGTCCGCACCGGGAAGGCTTGGCGGGCGAGCCTCGCTCATGCGCCGACAAGCGCCACAGTGACATCGACTGCTGCTCACCTGCGCCTTCCCCCGCCCCCCCCACTCTCACCGTTTCTTTTTTTTTTCGGTTTTCTTTTTTTTGCCTTGTTTGTTTACTTTCAGTTTACAAGACTCTTCCACAATCCCTTGAGTTTCAGATTTTCTCCCCTCTCTCTCTCTTCCCTCCCCCCCCCCATGGCGGCATGCAGACAAGTACAGGATCTGCAAATACTTTCACGTTGGCCATTAGTCTGGTTGTATAGAGGGGTTGTAACCGATGAGTGAACAAGGGGGAAAAAAGGAAACCAAACAGGTAGGTTGCTTCAGTCTCCATTTAAACTCTGGTCTTTGTAGATCTTTCTCGGAATGTAGGTATCTCCTTCCATCCTGAGACTTGGAGAGTTGTCTCATAGCTGTGCGTTGCTGAGAAGAGTCCAGTTCGTCGATGTGTCTGTGCTTGTGCACACACTTCTCCTGCTTCTGCTCTCCTCACTCAGCATCAGTTTGTATAAGCCTCTCCAGGTGAATATGAAGACTGTCTCCTCCCCATTGCTTATAGCACAACAGTATTCCATTACGTTCATATACCACAACTTGTTCAGCCGTTCCCCAATGGATGGGCATCCCCTTGATTTCGTTTTTTGCCACCACAAAGAGAGCTGCAATAAATATTTTTGTACACACAGTCCTCTTCCCACTTCTATGATCTCTTTGGGATATAACCCCAGAAGTGGTATTGCTGGGTCAAAGGGAATGCACATTTTATAGCCCTTTGGGCATAGTTCCAGATTGCTCTCCAGAATGGTTGTATCAGTTCACAGCTCCACCAACAATGCATTAGTGTTCTGATTTTTCCACATCCTCTCCAGCATTTATCATCTTCCTGTTTTGTCATCTTAGCCAATCTGACTGGTGAGATGCACACTCAGCATTTCTAATGCTGCAGAGATGCCCCATGACCTTCAATGGGCCCAGTTTGTGGGGGCGTTTAGGGTTAGGGCTTTCCCACATGACTTACTTTCATGTCTGTGAGGGGCCTGCCACATTCATGATGTAAAAAGGCTTCTCTGGATTGCTTTCTGTGGTTGAGAAAGCTTCTTTCAGAGGGTTTCCCACATTCGTTACATAGGGTGGTAGGAATTCTCAGATGTGACACTGATGCATTGTTAGTGGAGTTGCAAACTGATCTAGCCACTGTAGAGAGCAATTTGGGGCTGTGCCCAAAGGTCAATCAGACTGTGCATACCATTTGACCCAATAAGACTATTGCTAGTGCTACTGTATCCCAAAGAGATTTAAAAGGCGGGGAGTGCAGGGGAAATAAGGACCTATTTGTACACAAATATTTCTAGCAGCTCCTTTTGTAATGGCTCAGCTTCAGAAATTGAGAGAATGCTCACCAACTGGGGAATGGATAAACAAGCTGTTGTATGTGACTGTAATGGAATACTATTTTGCTGAAAGAAATGATGAACAAGATGGATTTCATAAAAACCTGGAAACACTTATGGGAACTGATGCAAAGTGAAATGTGCAGAACCAGAAGAACGTTGTACACAGTAACAGCAGTCTTGTAGCAATGATCACCTAATGACTCGGCTATTCTCAGCAATGCAGTGATCCAAGATAAGCCTGAAGGATTTATAATGAAAAAATGCTATCCACCTCCAGAAAAAGAACTGATGGAGTCTGAATACAGAACAAAGTATACTATTTTTCTCTTTCTCTTTTTCTTCCTTCCTTCTTTTTATTGAACCCCACAAAATGACTAATATGGAAATATTTTCTATATTATGGATATGTATAACCTATATCAGATTGCTTACCATGTCAGGGAAGGGAGAGGTGAGGGAGGCAGGAATGGAATTTAAAACTCAAAATTAAAAAAAAATGTGAAAGCAATTTTTACATTTATTTGAAAAATATATTATATGAGGGGCAGCTAGGTGGTGCAGTGAATAGAGTACTGGCCCCGGAGTCAGGAGGACATGAGTTCAAATTCGGCCTCAGACACTTAACACTTATTAGCAGTGTGACCTTGGGCAAGTCACTTAACCCCAATTGCCCTGCCTTCCCCCCTCCAAAAAAGGCAAATATATATATAAAACATAATAAATATATAAATGATATTAATAAATAATATAATAAACATATACATAAAATTTGAAATGCAAAAGAAGTATGAATGTAAATCTTGGTATATTGGAGTCTCATTTTAAAAAGTAATGCTGGTGGAGCTGTGAGTAAATTAGCATCATCTCATAAAATCGTTAGTACTATGAAATGGTTCTGTATTTTTGGAAAGAAATATAGCAATACACAATGAGTTGCAAAGCTGTTCCTGCCCTTGGACTGACGGATGCCACTGCTAAGCTATATCCTTAGATGTTATCGAGAGGGGTAAAACCTTCTGTCTTTATCACAAGCCACTAACAAGATAATCTTCCACATGGCTTCAGTCAGTGATCAGTCAACAGTTCAGTGAGCATTTATTAAACTCCTACAGAGCCCCAGACAATGTGTTAAGTGTTGGGAATACAAAGAAAGGCAAAAAGAAAAAAAAAGTCTCTGCTTGCTCTCAAGGAACTCACAATCTAAGGGAGAAGACAACATGCAAATCACAATGTATGAACAAAATAAATTGAACAAAATCAGTGGAAAGAGGGGACTGGTATTGAGGGGGATCAGGAAGATTTAAGTAGATAATGAAAGGAAAGTGAAGACATTGACTGTAGATTGTCTTCTCATGGAGTTTATCCATACACATATGAGAGATATGGGATAGTAGTTAGAGGGGATGGATGGATAAAGTAAGGTTTTGGGGGGGGAGATGGAGGAAACATGGGTGTGTTTTATAAGCAGCAGAGAAATAATCTATAGACAGGAAGAGATTAAGGTTAAATTGAGGGGGAGGGGATGATAGAGATGACAAAAAATGGGACAGGAGAGGAGGGGACCACTTGTCACCTTGGCAAGGGGAAGAACCACTTCATGAGATGGGGTGAAGGCAGAGATAGTGGCAGAGGTATCTGAGTGAGGCGAAATGAGGAACAAGCTCTTGGTGAATGGCCTCAATTTTTCCCATAAAATATGAGGCAAAGTTCTCAACTGAGAGGGTGGGAGTAGGGATCTATGAGAGGTGTGAGGAAAGTTAGAAAGGTTTGGAAGAGTCACTGTGGAGGATGGGATAGTGGACCATTTAGGGAGGTATAATAGGATAGTGTGGAAAAGAGGATTTATTATATTGTTTGGGAAAAATCATTATATTGTTTAAATCCACCCTTATGTGATTAAAGGTTGTTCATACTCAGATTGTCACCTGACCCCATCAACCCTCCAGAAATGCTGGAGATGGCTACAAGATATTTTGTAGGTCCTGGATCTACCCAAAGCATTCTTGTTTTGGGTTACCACACCTAGGACTTGGGTTTTGAGTTCCCCTGGGTTTTGGTCCCATTACCCTCTTGGCAAAATTACTTAACTGTGTATGTGTGGCATTTCTGCAGGCACCCTGGTCTAAGTCCTTGTAACAGCAAGCACCCTAGCATGCCTAGGGCAGCTACTAGCACAGGTTCTTAGATCTGCTTTTCTAAAGGAAAGAAACTCAAAATGGGTTAACAATCTTACTTTAATCAAACATATCATTTACCTAGTT
>JAQQSV010004285.1:0-14870 GCA_028646515.1 Pseudochirops corinnae | reverse complement strand
CTTTGGCCACATGTGCCAACTTCATCACGACTGGGTTGGCTTTGACTTTCTGGTTTTGGGACTCAGTCTTCTGGTATTTAAATGAATGCACTATCTATATTTCTTATGTAGAGAGCCTGTTCCATTTTGTGATTAATAACTATATCAGCATATTTATAGTTACTGTAGGCATTGTGAATACTGCATTGCTGATACACCTATTATTGTATTGTGTCTTTTTAATTAACTGGCCTTATTTGATTAATTGTTTTTAATGTACAAAAGTCCATCTCGACCCATGAGCCTAAGCTGAGGAGGCCTGGCCCTGGTTTGTAGGGCAATTGGCAAGTATTGCTTCATAAATCAATATGCTCTGAAGATCAAACCTGTTTCCTCAATCATTTCATCATTCACCTGCCACAACACCCTGAAAACATATTCCACCCTTGAATCCTTCTTCTGACTACCTGGTTCTTCCCAGAACCTCCACTTCAAGGCTAGCCCTGTTGCCATTTCTCTACAGACTCCATCTGGACTTTCTGGGTGGGTGGGTACATCTCCCCCCACTCCTCTTTTTTGACTTCCTTTAATATATTGTCTTTCTCCATTAGAATATAAGCCTGTTGAGGGCAGGGATTATCTTTCTTCGTGCCTGTACTGGCATCTCAGTACTTAGCAGTTTCTGGTGTACAGCTGGTATTTAATAAATACTTGCTGTCTTGACTTGCCTCTCTACACCACAGCCCTTCAAATACAAAAAGAAAACTATTAAACATAGGTATCCCCCAAGAGCTCAACATCCCCAGTTATATGGACAGCATGATTTTGAGATCCCTCGCCATCCTGTTTGTCCCCTTCTGGACATTCTTTATGTTGCCAATATCCTTTCTAAAATGGTGTATTTAGCATTAAACACAGCACTCTGGATGTTCCTTGATCAGAACATGGCACAGTGGGAGTGTCTGGGAGAGAAGGTCATCAAGTACACACCAGGTGAATGGAGGGGGCCCTTCCCATGGCCCAAAGGTCCAGTTCCAAAAGTGACACTGGGGACCCCACAGTAAACCAGTGAGCAAGCTCAAAGCTTTTTACTGAAGAAATTTCCCAGATTTACTATCTCTGATCTTAGGAAAAGGGTCCTTAACCTGGAGTCTGAGAATCTGTTTATACTTTAAGTTTGATAACTGAGTTGCAGTAGAAGTGGTTTTCTTTGTATTCCCACTATCTTATTTGATATATTTAAAAACGATGTTCTGAGAAAGGATGAATAAACTTGCCAGCATGTCCAAGGGGTCTATGATATAAAAAAGCCAAGAAGCCCTGGTCTCTGGCTACTGAAAGCCTCCAGCCCCAATACTAGTCAATTAACACATTGCAAGGAGTCCACGGATATAGATGGGGGAAAATACATCTTTATTTCAATAGACTCATTTCCTTTGTAATCCTATTAATTGTATAAGTGGCCCATAAATGTCACCAGATTGCCAAAGTGGTCCCTGACACAGTTAAGCAGCCCTGCCTTAGAGGAAAGTCACTTGACCTCAGGGAGCCCAAGTTTCCTCATCTCTAAAAGGAGGAGCTAGATGAAATGACCTCTAAGGCTTCTCTGGGCTCTCAATTTGTGTTCCAAAATCAATCTCCTAGAAATCCTCCAACTTGGAGATGACTATGGCATAGAAGGTCTCCTTAAAGTGGCCAGAACCAGAGCAGCCTTGGGGATCAGGCAGAGATCCACAGGGAGGCAGCCCACAGCTTCTGCCTTTCTGGAGAACTTTGGGCTAAAACTTATGTCCGAAAAGAAACTCCAAGCAGCATAAATAATGAAGAGCTGGCTGTATTTGCATAATGCCTGGCATAATTTTTATACACAACAACACTGTATATTTGAAGTATGCATGCATTATTAAGGAACAAGAATAAATTCAGGAAACACCTAAATCACATTCTGGGTTAGCACCAGTGTGATACCACAGGGTTGTGTTTTCCTTCTGAAGGCTCTTGTGGTTAGGAAAAACCCAAGCCCAACTACAAACAAAAGTGAAGACTGAGGACCCCAGGTCAAATCTCTTCTTTGGCACTCATCACCTGTGACTGTAGGCAAGTAAAGCTCTCTGGTACTTGGCTGCCTCACCTGTAAAATGAAGGCTTTGGACAAAAAGCAGCTAGGTTGTACAGCAGGACACAAGCACAGGGTACAGCATTCAGAAGACCTGGGTTCAAGTCCTGTCTCAGACACTTGCCAGCTGTGTGATCCTGGCCTAGTCATTTAATTGTCCTTCAGTTCCTTTATCAGAAAAACGAGGGTTTTAGACTTGATAGTCTCCAAGATTCCTTTCAGCTCCAAATTTATGATCCTATGACGACTTCGCTTTTTAGGGCTCTTCTAGGTCCAAAATTAGTCATAATCATTATAAAATGAATGAGTTATTCAGGGAGAAAATTACCAGCAAAGGAGACCTCTATGGCACCCCTGAGTGTAAATCTGAGGGACTGGGGTCAAAACGGAGCTTTGAATCTTACTGGCTCAAGGTGGCCATTAGCCAATCATCCACATTCTCACTCTGGGCCTCAATTTCCTTATTTGTAAAATGAAGAGATTGGACTAGATGGCCTGTGAGGTTCCTTGGAAGACTATGACATTATAAACTGAGAGGATGTTAAAGTCCCAAATTAATGGCTAAGTACAAGAGAGCCACGTGACAACAGATGGTTCTCCCTTCTCCTCATTCCTTCTCAGCACACGTCTCTGTCCTTTAGGAATGACAGGATGATGATTCGGGTTAAAGCAATCAAACAATGTTCTATCATTAAGGGAACGTGACCTTTGCTGCCAGTGACCTTGGGCTTCGTGCCACAGATGTGGTTACCGAGATGTTCCTCAGATACGGATCTCTTAGCCATTTAATTTAATAACTGCAGCACATCAAGACACACTCAGAATTGAAATACTGGCATAATCAGTCAGAAATCGCCCGACTCCCTGAAAAACACATATTGTTTCCACAGAGCTGATCACCTTTCTGTGCAAACCCAGGTGGCTAACTTCACAATTTCACTGACATCAAGAAATCGGGGCTGGGGTGGGGTGGGGAGGGATGTAATAATAAGGTATTTAATCTGAATAAAAGTGATGAAAATGACATGGCCATGAAGAGATAAACACAGCGTGCAGCTAATTTTAGAAGATGGCAAAAACACAGGAATAAGGCCAAGGAGAAACAGTTGACTTCACCAAGAACACAGATAGCAAATTCACTGATTCAGAAGGGAATGATAATTGAGTGCATGTGTGTGTGTGTGTGTGTGCGCGCGCGCGCGCACGCATGTGTGTACACCAAATGGATCACAACAAAAAGCTCAGTGAATGAAGCTCGTGTGGAAAAAGATACATGCACATTTCTGAGAGGTTAAAACCCCAAACCCTCCCAGGTCTGCTCCCAGGGGAACAGTGGACAGCGAGCCGGCCCCCAAGCCAGCAAGACTTTGGTTCAAGTCCAGCCCGACACTTATTGCCTAAGGGACCCAGGGAAGGCACTTATCCTGTAAGGCAACTCTCAAGGACTCTGAGCTGCAGGCAAGGGGCCAGCCTGTACTGGGAAAGGGAGCTTCCTCACCTAGGGATTCCCTGGACTGAGGAGACCAGAGGTCCTGTTCTTATTCTTACTACAAGAACTGGTTCAATATTCGGTTCTGAATAAATCCCAACTATAGCATGTTTTGTTATAAAATTTTTCAAAAACTTCCAGGTGATGAGAGGAATGAGGAGAAGGAGAGAGAGAGATGGAGAGGAGAGAGAGAGATGAAGGAAAGGGGGCAGAAGAAAGGAGGGGGAGTGGGGGAAGAGAGAGGAAGAGAATATGGGGAGGGGAAGGCAAAGAGGAAGAGGAAAAGAAAGCAAAGGAGAAGGGGAAAGGGGAAGGAGAGAAGGAAGAAAGGAAGCAGTGAAAGAGGGGAAGTGGGATGCAGAGGAAGGGGAGAGGGAAAGGAAGAGGGAGAGAACGAGACAGAGAGAGAGGGAGGGAGGGAGAAGGAAGGAGGGAGGAAAGGATGCAGTAGAAGAAGGGGGAAGTTGAAAGAGAAGGGGGAGAAAGAGAGATAGGAGAGAAGAGAAAAGGGGAGAAGAGACAGAGAGGCAAGGAGGGAGAAAAAGAGAAGGGGAAGGGAGTGAAAAGAAATGGAGATGAACAGAGGGGAAGAGAGGGGGCAAAGAGGGATGGGGGAGGAAGGAGAGATGAGAAGAGAGACAAAAGAGGAAAGGCAGAGCAGAAAGAGAAAATACCTGTACATTTACATTTAAGAACATTGGTGTGAATTTTTTTCCATGAAGCAACATGGGGTAATGGATAAAGAGCTGGCCTCAAAGGTCAGGTGGGGCAGTGGAATGGTCAGTGGGTCTAGAGTCAAAGGATCTGGGTTCAGAACTTCTCTGCAATATTCTATTTGTATGAAAGTGAGTGGGCTTCTTAACTCTCTGGGTCTCGGTTTCCTCAGCTATAAAGTGGGAGTGGGGAGAATTAGATGGCTTCTAAGATCCTTCCAGATCTAGAACTATACTCTTGAGTAGGCTGCTACCCCTCCATACCCAGACTCTTACACCAGACTTCTGAAGGGTCTTCCTTTCTCAAGTCTCTCCCCACTGCAGACTATCCTCCACTCAGCTGCCAAACTGACCTTCCCCAAGCACAGGTCTGACCATGTCACCCCCTCTTCAATAAACTCCAGCAAATACAAAATATAAATATATTAAATATTAAAATATAAAATCCTGTTTGCCCTTTAAAACCCTTGATGACCTGGCCCTCTCCCACTTCTACAGTCTTCTCGTACCTCTCTCCCCTCCGTTTACTCTATGACCAAGTGACACCAGCCTCCTGGCTATTCCTCCCACGGGATCTTCCATCGCCCAGCACTGGCTGTCTTTGTGCCTACTATTCTCTCGCTCCTCATTTCTGCCTTCCCACCTCTCTGGCTGGCTTCCTTGAACTCACAGCTAAAACCTCACTTTCTGCAAGAAGACTCTCTCTATCCCCCTTAATTCTAGTGCCTTCCCTTCTGAGACTACTTTCAGTTAATCCTGTCTGTATCTTTTTGGTACATAATCGTTTACATGTTGTCTCCCCTTTTAGACTCCTTGAGTGTGAACTGAGATTTTTGCCTCATGTACAATCTGTGGAGGTTTTTCCTTTGGTATCACAGCTGAAATCCTCTTACAATGAATTCCAAATGCAGTACTGGAATTATTTCATGGCACTGGGATTTTGTTATACTGTACATTTCCCCCCTAAATAATAAGATAAGAGCTGGGGCTTAGAAATCATTTGGTTCTATTAAGATTTTTAATTTTACTGTAATTGAAGAAAGAAATGGCAGACCAGTCCAATATCTTTGCCAAGAAAACCCTATCTGGGGTCACAGAGAGTCAGACACGATTGAACAGCGGTTGACTTACACATCTTGGTCACAAGTGCTGGTTCCTTTCAGTATCATGGAGATGTTAGATGCTTGTGTAAAGTTGGCTCCAGTGACAATCATGTCACTTTTCCCCAGGGTTGATACTTTCTGCGGCATTATGGAATGGATGGAGAAGACCTGCAGGAAATCCAGGACCAACAAAAGCAAAATTAACGATAGGAAGTAATATAACTGTCCTTTGAAGAAATCATCAGGATACTGCAATATTTTGCAAATAAATGCAGACATTTTAACAATCAATGAATTCAGGAGGAAAGGGGCTTAAGCTTCATCTGTCTCTCAACTCACAAAAGCATTAGGTCAAACCAATTAGTTTTTGTCTCAAAAGAAAAAAACAGAGTGGAAGACTTTGACGTTACAATAATCTCAAAACACTTTCTACCTCGATGCCTTTGGAGATTCGCAAAATAAACACGGCAATGGGCGGAAGCCAAAGGAAGCCAGCTGCCATAGGCTTCACAACATACATAATTATCATAATTCTAAATGATCATGCCTTATGCTTGCAGAGCACTGGAGAGTTTCCAACACACTTGTACATATGCCAGCTTGATGTGATGGGAAAAGAACCTTCGTTCTAGAGTCAAAGAGCTTCAGCTTCCAATTGGACCTCCCATACTTCCTACATGCTTGACCTTGGGCAAATCGGTCACTCATTCGACAAACATTTATGAAACACTACAGGTCAGTCACTGTGTTAAGTGCTCAGGATACAAATGGCCTTCAAGGAATTTACATTCTAATAGGAGGGAGACAAAACCTCAAAGAAGAGCTGCAAAGGGGAGGAAGGAGGTACTGGGATGGAGGGAGTGGCTGAGTCTGGAGAATGAGGAATGGCTGGTCAGGGGCCTTGCACCAAAATGGCAGCTCTGGGAGAAATTTACCTGACTCCCTAAGCCTCAGTTTTCTCACCTATAAAATGAGGTCATTGGACCAGATGACCTCTACAATCCTTCCAATTCATTATTCTCATTTGAATCTTGCAACCAATTAGTCTATCAAGAGAGACATGATCTTTACCAGTCTGCCAGGCCCAGGAAGCACCAGTGACCCATTCTCTCATTCTCTCTCTCTCTCTCTCTCCCTCCCCTACACCGGGCTACCAAGCTGCCCTAACAGTGACTCATTTTCAGCCCTGAAGTTTCTTCAGATCCTATGGCCTTCTCTTGACTCTGCTGTTTATTACTTCAGACCTAAAGTTTCTTCAGATCCTATGGCCTTTTCATCTTACAGCAACACTTCCGTTCCTGTAAACTTCCTTCTTCCACCGGTGAATGCATGCCAGAACCACCACTTTGAGGAATAACGTGGGCCAAAGATGTTCATTACTCAAAAGGCCCTGTTTCTACTTTTGCAGACTTAGGGACCAAGCCCCTTATCTTTCCTCCCCCAACCCTTTTTTGTGTGGTCTTCACCACTTAGAAGGTAAGCTCCTTGAGGGCAGAAAATGTCTTTTATCACCAGGAGTTAACACAGTGCCTGGAGCATAATAAACACTTAGTAAATACTTGTTCTCTTGTGGAACAGGGACTCAGTCTTAGTTCTTTAGGAAGCTAGACTACTGGTTCTACTGTATTACAGTGCCTCCAAATTTAAAAAGAAAATTACAGAAAAATGTAATGCTTCAAAGAACAAATACTTTTTAAGAAGGAATAGCAAGGAGCCATGGAATCAAGCAATGGAAGAGACGTAAGTCAGAGACTAGCCACCTAACACAAAGCCGATGGACATATCAAACCAGGGCAGACGATTGTTTTCTTTCTTCTTGAGGATCTCCATAGATGGGTGCTGATGCCCAAACTAGCATATATTTTTAAAGATTCATAAAATCATAGCTCTAGGGCTGAGAAGAACCTCACAGGCCATCTAGTACAACTCTCATTTTACAGATGAGGAAACCGAGGGTCAAAGAGACCTAAGCTCTTGCTCAATATCAACACAGGTAGTGACAGAAGCATGACTGGAACTCAGATCTTGTCCCCAAAACCAGCTCTTCCCCCTTTCCTGTCTGACACTAGTCTCCTCTATAGCACTATTAGCCTTCCCTTATGTCCAGCTTTATAAATGTCCCAACATAGGATGGGTAGTGTTGGGAGGTCGCAGGATTGTGACTTAGAGCTGGAAGGCTCATTACAGTCTCATCCCCTCGGTTGACTCAAGATGAAGTGATGGGCCCTCTTGTTGGTTGTCCTTTGTTTTCACAGAGCACCAAGGGCATCCCAAGGATGATGCCTTGACTATATGATATGATATGAGCAAGGCAGAACTGGGCAAAGTCATCGGCCTCACTCTCTCCCCTCCAGAGTCATCAAAGTCCAGTGGCAAGACAAAGGCCAAGATGCCTGGCGATGGCCCAGGATGCAGTGAGTGACCTTCGCCTTCACTCGGTAATGATGGGGCAGCTGGGTGGTACAGTAGATAGAGGGCCAGACAAGTTGCTGTTCAGTCTTTTCAGGCATATCTGACTCTTTGTGACCCATTTGAAGTTGTCTTGGCAAAGATACTGGAGTGGATTGCCATTTCCTTCTCCAGCTCATTTCACAGATGAGGAAATAGAGGTAAAATGATTTGTCCAGGGTCACATAGCTAGGAAGTTTCTGAGGTTGGATTTGAACTCAGGTCCTCCTGACTCCAAGCTCAGCACTCCATACACTGCACATCTACCTGCCCGATTATTACTAACTCAAGAAGACCACATTTCAGATTTGGTCTCAGACACTTACTAGCTGTGTGACCCTGGGCAAGTCACTTCTCCCTGCTTGCCTCAGTTTCCTCATTCTTTGCCAAGAGAACCCCAAGAGTCAGACATGACTGAAAACAACTAAGCAACCACAACACTTAGTAATAAATAGCAGCCAAGAAGGAAGCTCCAGCTCTCTGGCTCTAAGGACTCTCGACAATGCGTCAGTCAGGTGGGGGCCTCCCTAGCACAGGTTATCTTACAGTCTGTCCTTTATGCTGTGGAGGAGATTTCTCCCCTCAAGTACTGGCAGCAACTGGTGACCTCTGAGGCCCCTTCCAACTCTGAGGTTTGGTGACACTGCCTGGGCTGTCATTCAAGCTCATTTTCTCAGGCTGAGGACACGGGTAACAACTGATCAGCATCCCTCCCGCTCCTTGCAAAAGGTCCTTGTCTACCTGGAGAAAATAACCACATAATCCCACCTTTTCTTCTTCAGATTATAAATAAGCCCTTTAACCCTTCTCCACAGCAACCCTTTCCCCATCCCTCTAATACTTATGTTGTTCTTGAGACCCTAACATTAGAGCCATAGAAATCATCTATGCTATTTACATATATATATATATATATATATATATATGAGAGATGAAGAAACTGAGGCCCTGAAATCTCCCAACTTGCCAAACGTTCTGCTGTTCAGTTGTGTCCCACTCTTCGTGACCCTATTTGGGCTCTTCTTGGCAAAGACAGTGGAGTGGTTTGCCATTTCCTTCTCCAGCTCATTTTACGGATGAGGAAATGGATACAGCCAGAATTGAAGTGACTTGGCCAGGTTCACACAGCTAGTAAAAGATTTGAACTTGGGAAGATGAATCTTCCTGACTCATGGCCTGGAGCTCCATCCGTTGTGTCTCCTAGTTGCCTTTGCTTGAGGTTACACAGAAAGCAACAGAGCTGAAATACTCAGTCATGTCTCCCAATTTCAAATTTCAGAATTTCCTCTATGCTACACTAGACCTCTCCAGTTTCTTTACATCCTTTACACACACATGTACATATATACAAATGTCTGTGTGTATATGTATATGCACACTCATGTATAAATAAATATCCCCACAATAGTCTAACAAAGACCTTACTAATGCTGAGTACAGAAGAAGGCTTATTTTTTATCTCTTATATGTCAAAAGCAAGTTAACAAAAACATTCATTAAAGCTTCTCCTGTGTCTATATTTCTCTACAGCTGCGAAGGATACTAGTCACCATTGCCTTCCAGGCTTCATAAGATCATAGATTTGGAATTAAGATGGACCTCAGAACTTATCTAGTCCAACATTCTCAACTTTGCAGGTAAGGACACTGAGTCAGTAGACCTAAAATGACTTGACCCAAGCTACAAAAGTAGTATGTAATATGAACCTAGGTCTTCTGACTCAAAATCCATTGTTGTTCCAGCTACCCATCCCACCCAGTATCATGATTTTTTGCCAAGGTACTACTGTATGTGCTGGCTCATAACTAGGTTACAGTCTACTAAATCTTAGTCTTTTGGTCCTAACCAGTCCTTCCCATCCTATATTTACTTGTATTACTGATTTTGACCCTAGGTAAAGCCAAGTAAAGATATAGTTTGCAATGCTAAGCTTCATTGTATAATCACTTAAAGATGAGTTATTTTGGCATCAAGCGCTTACTTAGACACTTTTAGGGCACTTACTATGTCTGCCTTCTTGGCTATTATGTTTTCCTGAGAAGAGGTTGCCTAATTGCTTCAGAAGGCTAGTTTTGAAAGGACCTTATTGTTTAGAGTTTTCCTAAGTCTTCTAGGGAGGGAAGTGAATTCAGGCCTATCTATCTCATGCAGGCAAATGCTTTCACCCTACTATCTTTGAAAAAGGTCTTAGATTAGCTTCCTCCTGGTTTGGCCCTAAGACCTTTTCTAATCATAATAACAGTGTTAAAGAGCTACCAAATGTTGAAAATACACAAGAAATTGGGGAAAAAACCAAGATTGGTCAGATCTAATTTCTAACAATTGTTAGAAACGTGACTGGCTTACACGTTAGCTAAAGAGAAAGGAAAAAAGGAAGAAAATCTCTCCACAAACAGGAAGTTGAAGAAACCAGACAAACCAATTTTTTTTCCTTTCAAAAAGGATCCTGACACCCAACAGACCAGTTTTAAAAAGAACAGTTTTTTTGTTACGTCCTCAAAATTCACAACCCAACTGGAGGAAATGTAGTGAGGGATAAAAGACTTACATGTAAAAGAGATTGAACAGAATTGAAGAAAAAGTGATCATGCTAGCTACAGAGAGAACCTCTCTTTCAATGTGTCAGGGAGGTTTTCCCTCATCTTGTTGCTCAGAAATTTCCATATATCAAAATGCTCTTTTGTGTGACAGTTACAGCTCCTCACTAGCCAGAAGCTAACCGTAAAGTCGACCGTTTCCTTGGCAATTTTATTTTAATGGTGCGAGAAAATTATTTTTAAATGGTGGTGCAAGAGAAAGTGTCTTTTGGAAGCCATGGTGGACTCTGGCTCTTGGCAGAACTGAAGCCACACAGTTACACAACTTAAATAAGAAGATGTCTTTAAAAAGTGCGTTAATTAGATGAGTTATTGAATCACAAATAAATGAGCTGGGTTTTTTCCCTTCAAGAAAACAAAACATAAAAGTTCAAGAAGATAGCAACAACCTCAACAAATAGGCTATTTGAACCGGGTCTATTTCTAGCAAGAACAGTCCTTTGTTAAGTCTGACATTAATACAATGCAAAACAACAACATTACTAAAGGAACTTGTTGCTAACATTTCACAGAACAATGGGAACGTGAGCGCTCAGCAGCTCTGCTTTATTAAGACCAGATTGGACCGAGGTAATCTGATTTAGGAGAAAAATAAATCTGAAATTAAAAAAAATCACTTTGAAAGCTTGGACATCAGTCAACATTTAATAGAATGTCTCACAGATTGTTACTTGTGAAATTAGTTCAAACTGGGCTAGATAAAAAGTCACGTGGATTTGAAACCAGCTGGAAATCTCAAACCAGAGGACATTATGAGGATTAAAGGTGGCCCAACTAATTAAAGGGATGTGTCCTGAGGGGACCGAAGGGGTTAGTACAAGGTTTTCGAATTATTGAATATCTTTGCTAATAACCAGGAAATAGAGGGAAGTAACATGTCCATGGAATTTACCAGTGCAGGAGGATCTGGCTGATAGGAGCAGTGGCAACACAGGTTTGGAAAGAAATGAGAAATAAGGTCATCAAGAGGCAAACTATCGTTTAAAGAAATGTGCCAGAGGAAAAAGGCAAAAAACACCGATTCGAAGATGGGGCATTCCAAAACTGGGAGTGGCCGAATGGCAAAAATGGACAATTAATGACAAATGAGAAATGATTCCAGGGCTGTGGATTTAGAGCTAGGAGAGTCCCTAGACATCACTAGGGGGGCCGATCCCCTCAATTTATAGAGAAGGAAACTGAGGTTAAGTGATTTATGCATCTGGAGTCAGACAGCTAACAAGACAAGTTTGTTGGGAAAATTAAATGAGCTAATGTACGTAAAGCCCTTTGGAAACCTTAACACACGACATAAACAAGCTTAGTGCTCCAGACCAACTAGCCCACATTTCATCTTTCTGGGCTAGCCTTGAAGCAGGATGTAAATGGGAGCTATTGTTACTTATTTCATTCTTAGTCTTTTTTTTATAGAATTCAGATTAGAAATGTTGTTCAGTCATTTCAGTCATGTCCAAGTCTCTGTGGCCCCATCTGCAGAGATACTGGAATGGTTAGCTATTTCCTTCTTCAGTTCATTTTACAGATGAGGAACTGAAACAAACATGGTTAAGTGACTTGCCCAGGGTCACGCAGCTAGTAAGTTTCTGAAGCCAGATTTGAACTCAGGAAAATGAGTCTTCCTGTAACCAGGCCCTGGCATCTTATTCACTGCATCATCTAGTTGCCCTTGAAAAGAAATAATCCCAGATGAAGTCACTATTTTCATCATAAATTATTCATTGGTATTTAATGTTCTATGGGCTATAGTTCAAGTGGATAAAATATCAGGTTTTTGTAGTTGAACAAAAACGTCAGGCTTTAAGCTCACCCTCATGTGCTCACTAAAAGAGGCTTTGGAGGTAGATCTTCAGGAAATGTGAGGGAAGATAACCAGCCCAAGGTGGTAAGCCCAGGAAAATGAGTGGTTGGTGGTATCACACAGACAGAAGTACAGAAGTCAGAAGGAGGGAAAAGGTCACAGGATCATAGATACAGAACTAAAAGAGTCCCCTGAGGCCATCTAGTTTAACCCTCCTGTTTTACAGAGAAGGAACTGAGGCCCAAGGGGGAGGCAAGTGACCTGCCCAGGGTAATGCTCATGTCAAGTGTCAGAGATGGGATATGAATCCTGATTTTCATGCTTCCATGTCCACATGCCACAATTAAACTTATCTGTAATTGTACTGATTTGGAAATGTCAACAGGATGCAAAGATGGTTTCAGATGTGACTCTGGAACTGTGTTAGAGTTCTAGAAACGCAAGTTCTCCACAAAGAGTAAAGACATTTTATGGGGACAGAAGATGACCAAAGGAAGACCTTAGAGCAGTGCCCACATTAAGAGGTAAGGAAGAAGCTAGGATCCTCCTTACACGTAACTACAAGGAGAAGTCAACATGTGGCCCTTCTGAAGTCAAGGGAAGCGAATCAGGAGTGATAATGTCTGTCAGGAGTGGGAGGAATGGTCTTGGGGGTAGGGGTAGGGGGAGAAAATACGGAGCTCAAAATCTGATGGAAGTGAATGTTGAAAACTAAAAATAAACCAATTTTTAAAGAAAGAGTAGGAGGAATGTCAGAGAGTAAAGATTGGGGGGTGAGGCAGTGGGGGAAAAGGCCACTGGATTTTACAATCAGTGGGTAATCAGTGACTTAAGGAGTCAGACCAGAGCTGGATTGCAAGGACTCCAAGACACAAAGAAGTGTAGACATCCAATACAAAAACTTTAAAAATCGTGTCAGTGGTCTGCCCTGCTCTCTCATAGCAGACAATTGGGGGATCCTAGCACAGAACACATAGTACGCACTCTCAGATTCCACTGGTGCATCCGATACTTTTGCTCATTTTTTTTCTTTGTCTAGGGCTCAGTCTAGAGGGGGTAAATGGCTGTGATATAGATAAATCAATGAAGAGTTGGGGATTTTTTTGGGAAGGGGAATACTTTTATAAAATGTTATAAACCATGGACACTTGGTAAGAATTAGAGTTGTGACTATGAATATCACCCGCTGTCTAACAGATCTCTGACACTTAGTGGTGACAACAGGAAATAGAAAGCACTGATCAGTTGTTTGGGGTTAAAGTCAGCAGACCACAGGGAACCAGAAGATAAGAACCTTAAGGTGGTTATCACGAGGGCCCCAGGGCCATACCCTGAATAGCCGGGCAGTGCTCGTGATTCTTAATGTCAATCATTCAGTAAACCAGGCACTGTGGGTCACTAAGGATACTGAGAGAAAAAATATGTAATACTCCCTGTCCTCAGGAAGCTTATGGTCTATTAGGTCAAACTACATGTGCACAGAGAAAAAAGTAAGCCATCAATTAGCAAGAATTTATCAGACGCTCATGCCTGGGTGAAGGCCAATGTGCTAGGCCCTAGGGATAAAGAACAAACACACACAGACAAAATAAAAGGAGCGAGGTCCCTGCCTCAAGGAACTGACATTCCCTCACGGGGAACAACACACACATTATACAATGCAGGGCATGGACAGGGCGCCCACCCCCAGAACGAGCTGCATTTGAACAAAAAGCCTTCTCCTTCTTAAGTGAAAATAAGGCTGTTGGTTCATCACCAAGAGGTCACAGACTGAGAAGCTTCTCCCTCCCAGGAACAGCCGGAGCTTGGCCAATAACTACTGGATCCTGCCCTTTCTAGTGCCAGATCTCACACTTTTCGCAGTGGGTTCACAGGGGGTGAGAGTGCAGTCTGTGGTCATAGTAGACAGGGTGAAGCTAACCAGCCCACAGAGGAATTAAAGCAGGGCTTTAATACCAAAGTGTAAGCTGGTTAATGCCCTAAAAACATCAAGTGCAAATCCCAGTTTTAGAGCTTCCTACCAGATACTTGCTATCTGTATAACTTTGGACAAGTCACTTAAACTGCTATGAAACTCTGGCAAAATGAGGGAGAGGTCTCTAAGGTTCAATGCAGCCCTCAGTGTAGATCTTGGGCAAAAACAGCCAGCATTAAAGGTAGCTGAGACTGACTAATGCTTTAAGATCTTTAGGTACATCACACACTCACACACACACACACACACACACACAAGCATGCATCTGTATGTAAACATATTTATGTAGTATATCCATTTTAAGTTATTACTTTCAAATATATTTTATATAAAATATACTTTATATAAATATATTTTAAATATATTAGGTAGCGATTTAAAATAGATATAATAAATATATTTAGACAATAATGTATATATGTAATACAAACACAATATTTTACATTTTCATATAAAATGTTTCATATAAATATATTTCAAATACATTTTTGAAATATATTACAAATCTATCATATTTTAAACATTTTGTATTTGTAATATATTTTGTGTGTTTATATAAAAATCTAAATTTCGGTATTATACGTATGCATTATTTTGACATACATATATAACATATGTATAAAATCTGGGTCTCATAACAACCCTAGGAGGT
>JAQQSV010004284.1:0-14870 GCA_028646515.1 Pseudochirops corinnae | reverse complement strand
GGTTTCTAGACTTCTCAACTCATAAATGCCAAAGATAAAGTAAACGGTCAGTATGGAATTCTGTGGGAACTGGGTGACAGAAAAGCATGGTCTGGGCACTGCCCCCAGGGTGAGAGAGGTGGTAGAGGCCCAGGGCTGTAGTTGCTGCCTAATGGCTGCCTCCAGAGCTCATGGCTTACAGATTGTGGCAGGGCCAAGGGACCATTGAGAGCATAATCATGCTTGCTTTGACCTGCTTGGATCTAGGTTGCCCTCTTGGGTGGTGGTCCTGTGGTATGTAACCAGTGAGGCAGAGCTTGTGGGGGCTGTAGAGAGGGCGCCCTTCTAATAATTCCAGCAGCTGCAAAAACCCCAGCGATTTGGGATAAAGCTCTCTCCATTATGGAAGCAGAGTTCTAATGTGGAAAAGAGCTCAAAAGTCAAGTAATTGGCTACCAATATGAACAAGCTGGGGAAGCACACATAGACCACAGAATCCTTTTCTGGGGACAAAAAGAATCAAGGCATGGAGTGGGAGGAAGGCATCGCAGTTAGAACTCCTGAATCAAAAGGCTCCAAGAAAATACATGATCTGGTGACAGGCCATGGAGGAGCTAAAGAGGAATTTTGAGAATCAAGTAAGAGAAGTGGAGGAAAGAGTCAGAAGAAAAATGAGAATGATGCAAGAAAATCATGAAAAGAGAGTCAACAGCCTGCTAAAGGAGACCAAAATTAGTACTGAAGAAAATAACACCTTAAAAAATAGACTAACTCAAATGACAAAAGAGGCCCAAGAAGCCAATGAGAAGAATGCCTTAAAAAGTCAAATTTGCCAGATGGAAAAGATATTTCAAAAAGTCACTGAAGAGAATAAATCCTTCAAGATTAGATTGGAGCAATTGGAAGCTAATGACTTTATGAGAAATCAGGATACTATAAAACAGATCAAACAAATGAAAAAATAGAAGGCAATGTGAAGTATCTCATTTGAAAAACCACTGACCTGGAGAATAGATCCAGGAGAGAGGATTTTTTAAAAAGTAACTTTTGTTCATTTTTAGTTTACATCATCCATTTCCACAAGATTTTGTGTTAGAAATTTTCTCTCCCATCTTTCCCCTACCCACCACCCCAAAACAGCAATCCCATTGTATACTCCCTCCCTCAATCTGCTCTCTCCTATATCCTCCCCCATCACCACTCTGACTTTCTGGTAGGGCAAGATGGATGTCCCTACCCCAGTGACTGTATATCTTATTTCCCAGTTGAATGTAAATAATAATAATAATGTGTGTATGTGTATGTATATGTATATGTATATATGTGTGTATCTATCTACCTATATCCATATATACATACATAAACATTTGATTTTAAAACTTTAAATTCTAGTTTCTTTCCCTTCCTCCTTCGTCACCCACCCCCCCACTGGAAAGACAAGCAATTCAATACAGGCTGTATATGTGTAGTTATGCAAAACATCTCCACAATGGACATACTGTGAAAGGCTGACTATATTTCCCTCTTTCCTATCCCACCCTCCCCACTTGGTCTATTCTCTACTTTGTCCCTATTCCTTTGCAAAAGTGTGTGCTTCTAACAACCCTCCCCTCCAACCTGCCCTCCCTTCCATCATCCCCCTTCTCATCTCCTTCCCTCCTACTCTCCTGTAGGGCAAGATACACAATTTAGAGTGTATGCCATTCCATCCCTAAGCCAAATTCAATGAGAGTAAGGTTGACCCATTTCCCTATGCCTTCCTGTTCTTCCCCTCCCTTATAACAGTTATACTTTGCCTCTTCTATATGAGATAATTAACCCTATTCTGTGTTTCCCCACCTCCTCTCATTATATTCCTCTTCCACCTCTCAATTTCACCTTTTAAAATATCATACCTTTCTATTCAATTGGTCTTGTGCCCTCTGTACATATATACCCACACTCACATATGTATTCAGATGCATATATATACCCTCCTATATAGACATATGTGTATGTATACATATGTATGCATTTATATTCTCTTGTGCTTCTTGTATCTGAATGTCAGATTTTCTATTCAATTCTGATTTTTTCATCAAGAATGCTTGAAAATCCTCCACCTCATTGAATGACCATATTTTCCCTTGAAACATTATACTCAGTTTTGCTGGGTAGGTCATTCATGGTTTTAGTCCTAGCTCATTTGACCCCTGGAATTACATATTTCAAGCCCTTAGATCCATTAATGTAGAAGCTGCTAGATCCTGTGTTATCCTGATTGTGTTTCCACAGTATTCAAGTTATTTCCTCTTGGCAGCTTGTAATATTTTCTCCTTGGTCTGGGAACTCTGGAACCTGGCTATAGCATTCCTAGGAGTTTTCTTTTTGGTATCTTTTTCAAGAGGTGATTGGTGAATTCTTTCAATTTCTATTTTGCCCTCTGGTTCTAAAATATCAGGGCAATTTTTGTTGAGAATTTCTTGAAGGATGCTTTCTAGGTTCTTTTTTATGATTATGGCTTTCAGGTAGTCCAATATTTTTTAAATTATCTCTCCTGCATCTATTTTCCAGGTCAGTGGTTTTTTCAATGAGATATTTCACATTGCCTTCTATTTTTTTCATTTGTTTGGATCTGTTTAATAGTATCTTGATTTGTCATAAAGTCATAAGCTTCCATTTGCTCCACTTTTATTCTGAAGTAATTTTTCTCTTCAGAAAGCTTTTGAGATTGTTTTTCCATCTGGCAAAGTCGGCTTTTTAAGACATCATTCTCCTCATTGGCTTTTTGTACCTCTTTTGCGATTTGAGTTAGTCTGTTTTTTAAGCTGTTATTTTCTTCAGTAAGGTTGTTGACTCTCTTTTTGTGATTTTCTTGCATAATTCTCATTTCTCTTCCCAATTTTTCCTCCACTTCTCTTATTTGGTTTTCAAAATCCTTCTTAACCTCTTCTATGGCCTGTAACCAGTTAATATTTTTCTTGGAAGCTTTTGGTGCAGGACTTCTGATTGTTGTCTTCTCCTGGTCCATGCTTTGATCCTTTTTTTCCCCCAAAAGAATCTAAAGTTGGATTTCTGTGCTTGCTTTGCTTCCTTTGCCTGCTCATGTTGCCAGTCAGTTAACTTGACTTTTGAGCTTTTTGCCACAGCAGAACTTTGCTTCCAGAGGGGAGAGCTTTGTCCCAGATTGCTGGGGTTTTCACAGCTGCCAGAGCTATTAGGAGCCAGCTATTTCTATAGCCCCCACAAGCTTTGGTTCATTGGTCATGTACTTCAGGACCACCACCCAAGACCAAGAACCAGATCCATGCAAATTAAGGCAAGAGCATTTAGCCTTTGAATGGTTGCTTGGCCTCCTGCAATCTTCAAGCTGAGAGCTTTGTGGAGGTGGCTGCAAAGCCTCCACTTCCACCACTTCTGGATCTGGGGGCAGAGTGTCAGACTCTCCTGTAATCCCCTGCCCCCCCAAATTCAGTCGAGTTCCAATGACCTTTCCCTTTGTCTTTGGCATTTATGGGTTGATAATTCTGGAAACCTCCACAGCTGCTGGTGATCTACTCTCCCATGTGCTCCAGCTGGGCTTGTTGAGCTGCCCTGGGGTAAAACTGTGGCTCACACAGGGCTGGATCTGCTCCCAGTTTGCTGTGATGAACCCTTCCTGTCTGCCTGCTAGGCTGCCTTCAGTGGGAGATTTGTTTCTCTGTCACTTTGTTTGTTATGGAGCTCTAAAATTTGTTTAGAGTCATATTTTATAGGTATTTGAAGTGGTTATGGGGGGAGTCCACTGAATTTATCTGCTTCTATGCTGCCATCTTGACCCAGGAGAGATGATTTAAAAATTATTGGTCTACCTGAAAGCCATGATTAAAAAAAGAGTTTAGACACCTTCTTTCAAGGAATTATCAAGCAAAATCGCCCTGGTATTACAGAACCAGAGGGCAAAAAAGAAGTTGATAGAATTCACCAATTACTTCTGGAAGAATACCCCAGAAAGAAAACACATAGGAATATTATAGCCAAATTCTAATGTTCCCAGGTCAAGGAGAAAATACTGGAAGCAGTCAGGAAGAAGCAATGTAAGTGTGGAAACAGAATCAGGATAATACAGGACCTAGCAGCTTCTACATTAAGGGTTTGAAGGGCTTGAAATATGATATTACGAAAGTCAAAGAAGCTCTGACTAAAATCAAGAATCACCTACCCAGAAAAACTCAGTATAATGCCACAGGGAAAAATATGGTCATGCAGTGAAATAGAGGACTTTTAAGCATTCTTGATGAAAAAAATCAGAGCTGAACAGAAAATTTGACTTTCAAATACAAGAAGTGAGAGTAGCATGAAAGAGTAAACAGGAAAAAGAAATTATGAGGAACTTATTAAAGTTGAACTATTTACATTCCTACATGGAAAAATGAGAATTGTAGCTCATAAGACTTTTCTCAATATGAGGATAGCTGAAGTCATATATATGTATACATACATACATACATTCATACATACATGTATATGAAGATGTATGTGTATATAAATATATATGTGAGTGTGGGCATTTGTATGTCATGTATACATAGACAGAGGGCATAGGATGAGTTGAATATGCAGAGACAATATCTAAAAAATAAAATTAAGAAGTGAGAGAGGAATTTATTGGGAGAAGAGGAAAGGGAGCAATAGAATAGGGTAAATCTCATATAAAAGGGGCAAGAGAAAATTGTTACGCTGGAGGGGAAGAGCAGGAAAGTGAAAGGGAATGGGACAACCTGATTCTCATTGAATTTGGCCCAAGAAGGGAATAACATACACACTCATTTGGGTATCTTACCCTCCATAAAAATAGGGGGTTAGGGGATAAGAGGGGGGTGATTGAAGGGAGGGCAGATTGGGGGAGAGGGTAGTTAGAAGCAAACGTTTTTGAGAAGAGCTAGGGTTAAAGGAGAAAGTGGAATAAATGAGGACAGGATGGAATGGAGGGAAATATATTTAGTCTTCCATAGTATAACTACTATGGAAATTATTTGGGTAACTACACATGTACAATCTATATTTAATTGCTTATCTTCCCAGTGAGGGTAGGTGAGGAGGGAAGAGGGGAAGAAAATCTGGAACTCAAATTCTAAAAATAAATGTTTAAAAATTGTTTTTTTACATGTAACTGGGAAATGGGATATACAAGTACTGGGGAATAAAATCTCATCTTGCCCTACTAGAAAGTTAGAGGGGGAGTGTAGAGGGAACATATAAGAGAGAACAGATTGAGGGAATGGGAATTCAGTAGGCTTGCTATTTTGAGGTGGGGGTAGGGGAAAGACAGGGAGAGAGAAAAAATTGTAACTCAAAATCTTGTGGAAATGAATGTTGAAAACTAAAAATAAATAAATTAATAAAAATTTAAAAAACAGACTAACTCAAATGTCAAAAGAGGCCCAAAAAACCAATGAGGAGAAGAATGCCTTAAAAAGCTGAATTGCTCAGATGGAAAAGGGATTTCAAAAAGTCACTGAAAAGAATAACTCCTTCAAAATTAGATTGGAGCAATTAGAAGCTTATGACTTTATGAGAGATCAAGATATTATAAAACAGATCCAAACTGATGAAAAAAAATAGAAGGCAATGTGAAGTATCTCACTGGAAAAACCACTGACCTGGAAAATAGATCCAGGAGAGATGATTGAAAAATTATTGGGCTACCTGAAAGCCATGATCAAAAAGAGAGCCTAAACCCATTTTTCAAGAAATTCTCAGGCAAAATTGCCCTGATATTCTAGAACCAGAGGGCAAAATAGAAATTGAAAGATTTTACCAACTGCCTCTTGAAAAAGATCACAAAAAGAAAACTCATAGCAATATCATAGCCAAATTTGAGAATTCCCAGGTCAAGGAGAAAATATTACAAGCCATTAGGAAGAAACAATCTGAGTGTTGTGGAAACACCATCCGGATAACAGAGGGTCTAGCAGCTTCTACACTAAGGGGTGAAAGGGTTTGGAATATGATATTCTGGAGATCAAAGGAGCTAGGATTAATACCAAGAATTATCTACCCAGCAAAACTGAGTATAATATTTTATGAGAAAATATGGGCATTTGATGAAATAGAGGACTTTTAAAAATTCTTGATGAAAAAACCAGAGCTGAACAGAAAATTTGACTTTCAAATACAAGAAGCAAGAGAAGCATGAGAAGGTAAACAGGAAAAAGAAGTTATGAGGAACTTATTAATGTTGATTGATTTTCATTCGTACATGGAAAAATGATAATTGTAACTCATGAGACTTTTCTCAGTATGAGGATAGTTGAAGGGAATATATATGTATACATACATATATATGTATGTTTAAGAGGGTGTATGTGTGTATAAATATATATGTGAGTGTGTGTATATGTGTGTACATGTATACATAGACAGAGGGCACAGGATCAGTTGAATAAGAAGGCATGATGTCTAAAAAATAAAATCAATAAGTGAGAGAGGAATATAATGGGAGGAGAAAGGGAGAGAGAGAATAGGGCAAATTATCTCATATAAAAGAGGCAAGAGAAAGCTGTTACAATGGAGGGGAAGAGCAGGAAGGTGAAAGGGAATGGGTCAACCTTAGTCTCATTGAATTTGGCTTAAGGAGGGAATAACATACACTCTGTTGGGTATCTTACCCTACAGGAAAGTACGGGGGAAGGGAATATGAGGGGGAATAATAGAAGGGAGGGCAGATTGGGGGAGAGGTTAGTTAGAAGCAAACACTTTTGAAAAGGGACAGGGTCAAAGCAGAAAATATAATAAGTGTGTGGGGGGAGAGGATGAAGGGAAATATAGTTAGTCTTTCACTCTATAACTACTTTGGAAACATTTTGTGTGTGTACACATTTACAACATATATTTAATTGCTTGTCTTCCCGGGGGGGTGGGTGAGGAGGGAAGAAGGGAAAAAATCTGGAAATCAATGTTTTAAAAACAAAGGTAAAAAAAAAAAATGTTTTTTACATGCAACTGGGAAATAAGATATACAGGTACTGTGGTATAGAAACCAATTCTGCCCTACTAGAAACTTAAGGGGAGTGATGGAGGAGGATATAAGAGAGAGCAGATTGGAGGAAGGGATATTCAGTAGGCTCGCTATTTTGAGTGGCAGGGTAGAGGAAAGACAGGGAGGAAATCTGTAACTCAAAATCTTGTGGAAATGAATGTTGAAAACTAAAAGTTAGTAAATAAAAGATTAATTTTTAAATAAGTGAAGGAAACCTGACTGAAGAACAATGAATAATACCCTAAGGGCACATAGGTTGATGAGTCCCAAAGGAATACTATTAGAATCTCGAAATCTGGAAGAAGAGGACAGAATTCAGATAACCTAATGTCCCCTGGGAATGGAAAAAGTGGGCCACATCAGTAGAAGGATTTTGTTCAGTAAAGTGGGTTTCTAAGATTTGATTACTAGTTTTTAGTGAGGAGCTAGAGAAAAAAAAAGAGGTCTTTCATCTTGGGAGGATTAATGAAGGATAACTTTTGTAGTTTTCCATCCACTTTTATCTGATACAATATGCTTTAGACAAAGCTGCTCCTGTATTCTGTGATTTAGCACAGATCTGTGGGGTTTTTTTTATGGCATTCTGAGAATCATCTCAAATTAAATAGACTTCATTTCCTACCTCTCCAGGTTTAGTTGAATCTGCTGTTAGCAGAAGTGCGAGTAAGTTCATGTCTTTGAGGCAACACTGAAAACTTATAAAGAACGGAACTGCTCATTAAAAACATAGGCAGTTTTCTCAAATAAAAACAAAAAAATTATAGTCACTACTTTACTGTATTATGGAACTTAAAAACTTTCCTTCTACCTATGTGAGTAAATATTTTCTTCTGGGAAAAGATTTTTTTCTCCTTTTTTTTTCCTCCTCTGTCTTTCTTCTCTTCTTAATCCTTTTCTTTTGTCATTAACAACTAATTTATGTTATGAACAGCTTATGGAGTACTCTGAAGGAAAGCAAATCAATTGCTGGGAAAGAAACAACTAGTAACATAAATAAATATGTACACACAGGTGGTCACTATATTTTCTACCTTCATTTTTCTTCTGTATGTGAATAAAATACTGTGATTAACTCCATATCCCTCTACCAAATGTAACATCAAAGAGAGAATCACGTAAAAATTACCCATTGAAAGTAGAAGAATACAATTTTCACCTTGCTTATTTTTCAGGAGGTTTAAAGAAAAGTTGATAAAGACAGGAATGATCTTTATGGAAACCAATATCACTGATTGGTCCCAACCTTCCCACAATCTTCCTACATAGGGAAGGTTTCTTTTAGATTGACTAGAAAGGATTTTTTAATGAAACATGCAAAATAGACTTGTGTAAAAGCCTTTTTAAAATGACAAAAGGAGGGAATTACAAAGTGACTGTGCCTAATCTTTAAAACCTTAAGATCTCAAGGGTGTATTTACTGACAATAGAGAGAGAGATTTGCAGTTACATTTTTCACCTGCAGTTTTTCTTATCTGTCTTCTGTTCAATTAATAAATTTATCTTTCTGGAGATGAATTCTACAATGAATTTAATTTAAATAATGTTTTGAAATTTTTAATCATTTTGCATAATTCCTTTGACATTAGGCACTAGATTCTAAAGTTTGCTTAGAGATGTTTGGATGCTAATCTCTCATGTAGTGACTTATGAATCAATATGCTAGAGATCTTGTTTCTATGGGCAGGGTTGTTGGCTTGTATCTTAGGATACAAGCATTTAGGATGCTTCAGAATCCAGGTTTATCTACATAGCTTTCAGTTTGTACAGTGAATGGATTTTTGGAAATTCCTCCTTGCAGTGGTCAACAAAATAAAATTAGATTGTTAGTCAATAGACCTCAAGGGCTGGAGTTAGGAGTCAAGAAGACCTAAGTGAAAATCCAACCTCAGACCCTTAATGTATAAACCTGGTGAAGTCACTTAGTTAACTTCTGTTTGTCTTAGTTTCCTCATCTGTATACATCTGTATAATGGGAATGATAATAGCATCTACTTCCCAGGATTGTTGTGAGGATCAAATGAGGCAATATTTGCAAAACTTTTAGCACAGTAACAATACAGTAGGTACTATACAAATTCTTATTCACTTCCACTTCTCAGACTGTATTAAAAGACAGGATGAGACAGATATAGTCCTTCTTCAGTCTTATTTGGTCAGAGCATATCTATGATATTGTATTCATTTCTGAGTATTAGTGCTTTAACTATTCCAAAGTACTGTAAATATACATTATTTCATTTGATCTCCATATTATAAGCTGTGTTACTATAATACTCATTTTGTAGATGGAGAAATTGATGGTTGCAGATGTTGTCTCAAACAGAGTCACAGTTATTGTTAGGGGAAGAATAAAAACCTTTATTGTCTTCAAGTTCAGCAGTCTTTCTGCTATGCCATACTTCCTCAACAGCATGCTATATAAATAGAAGGTGAAAGAATCAAAGATGAATATCTTAGAGAAAATGCAATCCAGGAACATCTTAATCATTATTTTTTATGTGTCTGGGTGTCTGTCATGTGGAATAGGGATTGACTTCAAAGGGAAAACCCAAGAGTATTGGATAGAAATTGTGGAGGCATATTTCAGCATGATGATGATGATGATGATGATGTTGATGTTGATGATGATGATACAATCAAGGTTTTACAAAGTGATTTTTATCACATCAGTCCTTTTGGGTAAGTATTACATTTGTGATTATCCTTACTTTACAGTTGGGGAAACTGACTGTCAGAGAAATCAAGTGAGTTTCTTAAGGTCACATAACTGGCAAGTGGCGAGAGTTAGGTTTTGTGTCAGATCTTTCCACTCTACATAAAAAAAAAAAAAAGAAAAGAAAAGACTTCCTAACAAAAACCAGATCTGTCCAAAATCAGAATGGGGTGCTTGGACCTCATTTAAGGTATTCTAAAGGAGATCAGGTGGCCCATTTCTCAACAATACTGTAGAGAGGACATCCATTCAGATATGGATTTGATAAAATGCCATGCTACGTTCCTTGTAATTGAAATTCTGTGGAGAAGGGGTCAGATATTGTGAGCACTAGCTAAAGAAATTTGGAGAGATTGGGTTTGAGCTTATTTAGAAAAGAAGTCCTTGACTTGAGCAGTTTTTAGTATCATGGACAAATTCATAATGCCAAGGTGATGCCTAGCATTGCTGTTAATCTAATAGAAATAAAACTTATAGGCTTCAGGGGGTAGCATCAAGATGGCAGCACAGAAGCAGGAAAACTTGGTGGCTACCCTCACAACCCTCAAATACCTATAAAATGTGACTCTAAACAAATTTTAGAGCTACAGAACCCCAAAAGTGATGGAGAGAAACAGATCTGCCACTGAAGGCAGCCCTGCAGTGGACAGGAAGTGTTCCTTACAGCACTTTGAGAGCTGAGCTCAGCCCCAGTGAGCCCACGGTTTTAGCCCTAGGGAAGCCTGGACCAGTCCTGGCTAGAGCATTTGAGAGAGTGGACAACCAGAAGCTGTGGTGGTTTCCAGAATTATCAATGCATAAATGCTGAAGACAAAGTTAAAGGTCAGTGGAACTCTCCTGGATCTGAGGGGGAAGGAGTGCAGTCCAGCCTCTGCCCCCTCGAGAAGCAGCACTGCAGTCACCTCCACATGGCTGCTTCAGAGCTCCCACCCTCCAGATTGTAGTGGGGCCAAGCCACCATTTGCCTTAACCTACTTGGACTGGGATTGCAATCTTGAGTGGTGGTCCTGGGGTATGTGACCAGTGAGCCAAAGCTGGTGGGGGCTGTAGAGATGGCATCCTCCTAATAGCTCTGGCAGCTGTGAAAACCCCACCAGTTTGGGACAGAGTTCTCCCCTCTGGAAGCACAGTTCTACTGTGGTAAAGAGCTCAAAAGTCAAGTAATTGCCTGGCAACATGACCAAGTAAAGGAAGCAAAGCAAGCACAGGCATCCAACTTTTGATTCCTTTGTTGGGGACAAAAAGGATCAGAGCATGGAATGGTAGGAAGACAACAAAGTCAGAACTCCTGCATCAAAAGCTTCCAAGAAAAATATAAACTGATTACACACCATGGAGGAGTTCAAGAAGGATTTTGGAAATCAAGTAAGAGAAGTGGAGGAAAAATTGGGAAGAGAAATGAGAATAATGCAAGAAAATCATGAAAAGAGAGTCAACAACTTGACTGAAGAAAATAACATCTTAAAAAATATATACTAACTCAAATGACAAAAAAGAGGCCCAAAAAGCCAATGAGGAGAAGAATGTCTTAAACAGCTGAATTTGACAGATGGAAAAAGAATCTCAAAAGCTCACTGAAGAGAATAATTTCTTCAGAATTACATTGGAGCAAAATGGAAGATCACGACTTCATGAGAAATCAAAATATTTTTAAACAGATCCAACCAAATGAAAAAAAAATAGAAAGCAATGTGAAATATCTCATTGGAAAAGCCACTGACCTGGAAAATAGATCCAGGAGAGACATTTGAAAAAATTATTGTACTACCTGAAAGCCATGATTGAAAAAAGAACTTAGAAATCATCCTTTAAGAAATTCTCAAGGAAAATTGCCCTGATATTTTAGAACCAGAGGGCAAAATAGAAATTGAAAGAATTCACCAATCACCTCTTGAAAAAGATCCCCAAAAGAAAACTCCTAGAAATATTATAGCCAGGTTCTAGCTTTCCCAGACCAAGGAGAAAAATATTACAAGCAGCCAAGAAGAGACAATTTGAATATTGTGGAAAAACAATCAGGGTAACGCAGGATCTAGCAGTTTCTTCTTCTTTTTTTTTGAAGGCAGAGCTCCTCAACTTTTGTTTTGCTTGCCTTTTTTTGCCAAAGGAAATGATATTTACATTGGAAAGCATAGAACAAAAGTCACTAAGTAGAAACATATGAAAAATTAGAAGATAGGAAAAGAGCATGTAACTGGGTTTGATGAATTTAAATCATGAAGCCCAGATAAACTACATATTCAGGTACTGAAAGAATTGTCAGATGAACTTAAGATAATATCAATGATCTCTGAAATATTATGGAGAATATGAAAGGTGTCTCAGGACTTGAGAAGGGGAAATATCCTCTTGATTTTCAAAAAGAGATAAATAGTGGGAGCCAGTCAACTTGACTTTGATCCCTGTAAAAACCCTAGTTAATTAACATCTAGAAATAGAAGCACAGTAGTTACAAATAGCCAAGAGAGTTTCATCAAGAATAGGTCATGCCCAACTTAATCTGGAAGTCATTTGCAGAGAGATCAGTCAATAGTCAATAAACATTTATTAAGTGTCTACTACCGTAAAATTTGGATTCAATCAAAGGGCCACACTTGAGGGCCTAGAAGGCCACATGTGGCCTTGAAGCCATAGATTCCCCACCTCTGGTCTACTATGTGCCAGGCACTATGCTAAGAACTGGCAATTCAAAGAAAGGCAAAAGATAGTTCTTGCCCTCTAGGAGCTCACAGTCAAATGGAAGAGAAATCATACACAGAACTATTATGTATGAACAAGATATAGAAAGGATAAGTTGGATATAATCTAGAGAGAAAAGGCATTAGGGAGATCAAGAAAGACTTTCTATAGAAGGTGAGATTTTATTCGGAACTTGAAGGAAGCCAGGGAAGCAAAGAGGCAGAAATGAGAAGAGAATTCCATGCATTCACGCATAGGGGATAGACAGTGAACATGACAAGTCAGGAAATGAGTTGTATTATTCAGGGGATACCAAAGAAGCCAGTGTCACTAGATCAGGGTACCTGGGAGGACGGCACCCCCCATAGGAATACTACAAAGAAGACTTGGAAGGACAGACAGGTTATTATGGCCTTTGAATGTGAAAGAGGATTTTATATTTCATCCTAGAGGTGATCAGAAGAAGCCAGAGTTAAAGGAGTGACAAGGTCAGATCTGCACTTCAGGAAGATCTCTTTGACAGCTAAGTGGAGGATGGACTGGAGGGGGAAGACTTGTGGAAGGCAGACCAATCGTCAGCCAAAGAAATTGTCCAAGTGTGAGAGGACTTGCACCAGGGTGTTGACAATGTCAGAGGAGAGAAGGGGACATGCACTCATTAGATGTGTTGTGAAAAGGTGGCACAGAAAATGTTGGAGATGTGGGAAAGTTGGAACACTAATTCATTGTTGGTGGAATTGTGAGCTGATCCAACCATTCTGGAGAGCAACTTGGAACTATGTCCAAAGGGCTATAAAAATGTGCATACCCTTTGATCTAGCAATACTACTTCTAGGGCTGTATCCCAAAGAAATCATACAAATGGGAAAAAGACCCACATGTACAAAAATATTTATAGTAGCTCTTTTTGTGGTGGCCAAGAACTGGAAATCAAGGGGATGCCCATCAATTAGGGAATGGCTGAACAAGTTGTGGTATATAATTGTGATGGAATGCTATTGTGCTATAAAAAATAATGAACAGGAAGACTTCAGAAAAACCTGGAAAGATTTATGTGAACTGATGCTAAATGAAATGAGTAGAACCAGGAGAACTCTATGCACAGTAACAGCCACAGTGTGAGATGACTGACTTTGACAAACTTAGCTCTTTTCAGCAGTGCAAGGACCTGAAACAATTCCAAAAGACTCATGATGGAAAATGTCATCCCCATCCGGAAAAAAAGAAATATGGAGTCTGAATGCACATTGGAAAGGACTGTTTTCTTTTTTTGTTTGTTTGTTTTATGTTTTTTTTCTTACGGCCTCCCATTTGTTCTAATTCTTTTATACAACATGACTAGTGTCAAAATATGTTTAAAAGGAATGTATATGTATAGCCTATATCAGATTGCATGCTGTCTTGGGGAGGGGGAATAGGAAAGAAGGGGAGAAAATTTAAAACTTATGGAAGTGAATGTTAAAAACTAAAAAGAAATAAACAACAAAAAAAGAAAAGGTGGTATCAACAAGACTTAGCAACAGACTGGATATTGTGGGGTAAGAGGAGTCAAGAATTACAACTTGGTTTCAACCCTAGGTGACTAGAAGGGTGGTTGTGATGGGGAGCTTGGGTGCCTGTGCTTGAAACACAGTTTGTAAAATCACCTCAGTTTGCAAAATCACATTTCTCCCTAGCCTCAAACCTCCCCAGCCTCGGAGCATTATCTCTGCCCCTTCCCCCACAGCTAGCACTCAACCTAGCAACCATTCATGAACTGTTTTTCTCCCCTTAGTATAATAACCAGCTGCTCCTATGAATTCGTCACTGGATATCTATAAGTAACTCCCTAGCAATTATACATATCCTGGATCCCTCTTTAGCTTGGGACATATGTATACTCCCAACATCCATATTGTCAAACAGGACATTTTTTAAAAAAAATTTAATTGATTTGTTCATTTACTTTTAGTTTACAAGATACAGTTCCAGAAACCCTTGAGTTTCAAATTTACTCCCCTTCCTCTTCCTCCCCTTCCCCCCCCCCCACCCCATGGTGGCATGCAATCAAGTATAGGTTCTGCAAATGCTTTCACATTGGACATAAGTCTGGTTGTATAGAAGGGTTGTAACCAATGAAGTGAACAATGGGAAAAAACAAAATCCAAACGTGGAAAAGAACAATAGCATGTAGATTGCTTCAGTCTCCATTTAAACTCTGTTCTTCCTAGATCTTTCTCTGAATGTAGATACCTCCTTCCATCCCAAGACTTGTAGAGTTGTCTTATAACTGTGTGTTACTAAGAAGAGTCCAGTTTATCAAGGTTGGTCATCACACATATGATGTGTCAGTGATTGTGTACAAATTTCTCCTGGTTCTGCTCTTCTCACTTAGCATCAGTTTGTATAAGCCTCTCCACGTACATATGAAGTCCATCTCCTCCCCATTTCTTACAGCACGATAGTATTCTATTACATTCATATACCACAACTTGTTTAGCCATTCCCTAATTGATGGGC
>JAQQSV010004283.1:0-14870 GCA_028646515.1 Pseudochirops corinnae | reverse complement strand
TCCTTCCTTCCTCCTTCCTTCCTGTCTGCCTGCTTTCCCATAGGCTTTCCTAAGCTCCTTTAGAAAAGTGAGACACAATGCTGGATCCAGGAAAAAACAAAAAGTCACTTCAGCATTTTAACCACTGAGGACTTATGTCCTGAACATATTCTCTGCTTTAGGTGGCAAGCTCTTTAAAACAAGCAAACACCAATGATCCCTTGAGCTCAGTGGGGCTCTTTGACTTGTTAATTCCTTTTGGACAACTCTTATTGGTCCAGAAACTTATTTAATTCTGTCAAAGACAAAATTAAATAAGTTTATGGTGAACATATGATATACTTCCAAATTTCAATCTCTGAAGACTAGACTATGTCAGATGATGATCATGTGTCTAATAAAAATTAATAGTTCTAGAGTTTGGGCCTCCCCTATTTATAAACTTTATGAATATGAGTGAGTGAATAAATAAAAGCAGAGATAAGGTAACTAAAATAGGGCAAGGGCATTGTTTATTATACCTGCCTAAACATGTTCTTGGTCCTTTCAAATCCAAGTCGAGCCAACTCAAAGAGTCAGAGGAAATATGGGGTATTCCCTTACACTTACAATATTCTCTGTTCTCCTCCACTATAGCCTCTTTCTCATATTTTACTGCCTCATACATTTCCTTACATCTCAATATTTTGTTCAAAATTTACCAACGGTGTCCTGATCCTTCAATATCACATACCCACTGAGTTGCTTTTAACATTGTTATCCCATTAAAATTGTCATTTCTATGTGGTTTGTACATCTTTGACTAAAAAGTAATGCATTTTCTTTAAACAAGAAATATGGTCATTATCTCTGGGGTCATAGAATCTACTTCACCTCAATAGGGCAACCATTTGTTCCCATTACAATTGGACATGGCTAAGGATAAGATTGTATTGACTCTTTTGTAATATATTTGAGAGGTGGCATGATGCAGTGGAGTGAAGACTCACATAAAAGTCCAGAAGATGTCAGGACCAATCCTTTGACATACACTAGTTGTAATGCAACTTAACCTTTCAGTAACCCAGCTGACTCCCTATGACTGTAAATTGCAAATGAATTGTATCTCTGCATTTATTGAAAAGTTTTCATTCTAGTTCTTTATGAAATCACACCTTGATCCTACCTTCTTTTTTCCCTATCCTTCCCCCCCCACTGTAGTGACATGAAACTTTAATAAATTTACATAAAATATTGTATTCAGATTGTTTTTACTGCATTTATCACCTTATTCCAGTTTCATACTGTACTAGAAATGAATAAAGATCTCCTATATTAGATTCATTCTAAGAGCTTAATCATTTGAATTCAGTTACCATTTAACAAATACTGCCAATAAAGCATATATCACAATTGATGATCCCTAGCCTAATAGACTCAATAACAAGGTGAGAACTGAATTCTCCACAGAACAGGTTTTAATAGTGGTTCTTAATATCTATTCAGATCTAGCATTTTAACAACAGGAGGTGCATTTGCATGGTAGTAACTCCATCAAGTAAATTTATGACCTTATCTTTAAAATACATCACTGCAAAACCTATTTATCATTGAACTTCATATCCCTTCTGACATTTGGATTGACAAGTGCCTGCAGGACAATAAAGAAAAGATTAAATAAAAGAGTACTTTGCTGATTTAAGAGAAGACTATTCACTTATGTTAATTGAGACTAGTTTCTCTATTAATATTTCCAGTCATGCAATACCATCATATTGGGAAGGGAGCTTCTTGTACATCTCAAACTTCCAAGAGTGATGAATTTAAGTCTCAGATAGTACCACTGCATTTTCTCTCCTGTCTGTAATTTCAAAAATTAGTCTTAAAATGTACATCTCCCATCCTCTTAAAGTGCTTCAAAAACTTGGCCAAGCTAAACATACTGGGAATATTGAATTTTGACTCTTGCAAATCATAATGTATTAATAAATCTCAAGAGAATACTGAATTTTAATATGAAAACACCACTGGACATTGTTTACTAATGGTTAACCTGCTGTGTACTCCAATGCAATCTTATTTTATATGTCACTACATAAGCTAGTTTTTTTTTTTTAATTTTTAGGAGCTAAAATTTGATTTTTCTCCTTCCCATCCACCCTTTCATCCCCTCTTCCCTATTAACAGTCTAATTCTGAATTTCCAATTTGTTTTTTGTAACTTGTAACAAAGCAGTCATTCTCTTCTCCGCCCCCAAATCTATCCTATATATATTTCTTCCATATCAACCTCATACAGCATTGATTTCCATATCAATTTGCTCTGCCTAAAATTCTTCAATGGTTCAGCATTCATTTAAGAATAAAGTCCAAATTCCTTCTATTTACATTTAAAATGTTCTGCAACCTTGCCCCAACCTATCTTTCTGGGTTTCTCTCCCATTTCTTCCCTATCATAAACACTTTCTTCAAGTTAAACTTGTCTACTTACTGTCTCCAGAATATATAAAAACAGTTCCCATTTCCAATATTACATAGCCCTTAACACAAACAATTAACCTCTTAACTTCTCTTTATTCTTGATCTCTCTGTTTATATAAAATCTACCCAATCTCCAAAACTCAGGTCAACTCACTTATTTTTTTCAGCCTTTACAGACTAGCCTAGAGCACAGTAGGTCCTCCCTCTCTACTACAATTGAGGATGTTTGAACAAATTGAGACCCAGGAAGGTTAAATATCTAATCCAAGGTGACATATAACTAGTGTTAGAGGCCAGGCTTGAACCAAGGGTCCCTTACTGTATAATTAGTGATCTTTCTAATATATCTGATATTATATCATTTCAACACACACACACACACACACACACACACACACACACTTGTACATGTATATACCTGCAGATGAAAAGAATGTAATATTAGATACACCTGAAACTTCAATGAGTCTAGAGTAAGTGTATAAACTCTTTGTATGTATACATACAGACACACACACTGAGACACACACATATACATAAGTAATAATACATGTTCACATATGTGTATGTATCTCTGTATCTATTTATCAGTGTGAATATATCTAGTATGTATAGCCACACACATCCATATACATTTATATATCTGAAAGACATTATCACATAGCAGAAATGGAGGTTAGTATACTTGTCTTAGAAACAGGAAGACTGTGTCTAAGTTTTACCTCTGACACATCTTGCTTACCCTGAGCAAGTTTATCTCTTGATGCCTTAGGCAAATCTCTAAAACTCTAAGTTACAAAAAGGTGGTCAGTTTGTCACATCATTCGAAGTTCATCACTGGAAACTTCATGGTTCTGATTTAAAAAGGAAAAAAAAATAAAAGACTACAAATAAATCTGGTGGTTGTTGTCCTTTGTGCTTGAAGAAGACGAAAATGATATAACTATATTGGGCTCAAGGCATAGTGTGTCTATGACTGATCAGAATATTCAGTTTTATTTAATAAGGTTGAGAAAAATTTAATTATATTCTACTTACTCCTTTTCAGTAAAGCATCATTTGATTTTAATTTTTTGATTTGTGAACATAAGAAAACTCAAATTCAGCTGGCTTTCTTAAGAACCTACTGTATTTTGTAAAGGGTTAAATATCATTGCCTTTTCCTCATTATAAATCCATTTACACTGTCCTGTGTAGCACCATTCACGAGACCTTAGGATCATTGGATGCAAGGCTTAGTGGCTGGAATTTATGTGCAGTAGCAACAAATGCTCTTTTCTATGAAGTCCTTGTGAACCATATGTGCTAAACTAGGAAACACCTGTTCTCTGTTAGCTGATTTCCCCTCTATAAGTTATGAGTCCAGAGGGAGAAATGGATAGTTTTGCAGATGGTCAGGCTGAATTTCCAAAGTTCTTTCAGAGAAATTCTACTTATCTATTAATGGCATTATGTCAGCACAAACTTCCACAGATTTAGAGATAGTCATGGGAGAATCAATATTCCCTTGAAGCAACTATATGGGTCTATGATCCTTCTCAGTCTTTGCCTTCTCATTCTTTTTTTTTTTGGAGGGGAGAAGGCAAGGCAATTGGGTTTAAGTGACTTGCCCAAGGTCAAACAGCTAGTTAAGTGTCAAGTGCCTGAGACTGCATTTGAACTCAGGTCCTTCTGACGCCAGGGCTGGTGCTTTATTCACTGTGCCACCTAGTTGCCTCCTTGCCTCCTGATTCTTGACAAGGAAATATATACCTGAAAATATAATGATATGTGTCACAGATGAACTTTGAGTTCCTTAGAAGATCTTTATTACAACTTAATGACATTTTATCTTGTTCATTTTTTTTTTTCCTGCTCACAACACTGAATCTGTTGGGAGATTCATTAATGCATTCATAAATTCTCCTTTGATGGAATGATGTTACTTTTTTGTTTTGTTTTTAAGACTGAATATTAGTAAAATGTCACCTGAGATTTATAAAAGCATACAGAGTTTCACATTATTATCTCCACTTCTCTTTATGTGAACAAGATGCAGTCTTATAGATAGTAGAAGATATTGAATAAGAAATTCACTGTGACCATGTCTAATGTTTGACGTTAAATTACTGAAAATTTCTCCTCCTGAATTTTGTTACATGCTCAGATGAAAAAAAAAAACATGTTGGGGGGATAAATATGATTTAAATGCCTTCATATACCTTATCTGAGTGTTCCTTCTTTATATAATTGTAAAACTTAATCTATATTTGTTTTCCTTAAAGGTATTCAAAGCAGTATGTTCTTTACCTAAGCAATAACATCATAATGTGCCTATTTAAAAAGAAGTGAATTTGTAGTATTATCATCAAATAAGATTCAATGAGAATCTTCTGTGAAATGGAATTAATCATATATTGATGACCACTTGTATAACTATGACAAATGAAGACACTGTGGACATTGTTTGATACATTTTTTTTTTTACAAGAAGCAGCCAGTTAGTCAACACGTTAATCAACATTTGTCAAGGGATAACTACCTAGGCACCAGGGACTTCACTAAGTGCTAATTATGCAAAGAAAGTACAATAGCAGGAACAACACGTGATCACTGTGCTTAGGAAATTCACATTTTAATGGGAGGCAACATGAAAATAACTAGATACATGCAATATACATATAGTAGTACTTTTGTTGTGATTAAAATTTGTAAAATACTTTAGAACTGAAATTTTATCCTTTAACAGTCATTGGAAGTAGGAATATTATTACTATCAGTTTACAGAGGAAAGAAGAAAGTAAACACTGACTAACTTTGTGCTACTTAATAGGATTCAGTGACTTGGCCAGAGTCACATAGGAAGTAAGTGTCTGAGCCCTAATTTGAACTCAGGAATTTGAGTCTTCCTGACTTCAAGCCCAGCATTCTATCTATTGTACCACCCAGCTGCCCATGTCCATGTTACCATTATCCTATTTTACAGTTACAGAAACTGAAGCAGACAATTAAGTAACTTGTCCAGTCTGAGGCCTCATTTGGGCTAATGTATCCTTGACCCTAGATCCAGTGCTCTGTGTTCTGTACCACAAAGAATTCCACATGCTTCTCCATACTTGAAAGCTTGAAAAAAAAATAACCCAAATATATAGAATTTGTGTTTCTGTATTAAGGAACTGAAAGGAAGTACACTTTATTGGAACTGAAACATTTCTTTCATATCTTGTTCATAGTCAATAAATATTTATTTTCTATTTATTTTATTTTATTAATTAATTTTTAATTTTAGCATTCATTTCTTTTTTTTTTTTTTTTTGCTTTCTTATATATATTTTTTTGTTTTGGAGGGCAATTGGGGTTAAGTGACTTGCCCAAAGTCACACAGCTAGTAAATGTGTCAAGTGTCTGAGGTCGGATTTGAACTCAGGTCCTCATAACTCCAGGGCCGGTGTTCTATTCACTGTGGACCTAGCCGCCCCTCAACATTCATTTCCACAAGATTTTGAGTTCTGATTTGTCTTCCCATTTCTTCCCTCCCTCACCTCAAGATTGCATGCATTTTGATTGCATCTTCCCCCAGTCTGCTCTTCCTTCTATCACCTCCGCTTCTCTTATCCCCTTGCCCTTCTATTTTCCTGTGGTGCAAGATAGATTTCTGTACCCCCTTGCCTTTTTATCTTATTCCCCAGTTGCATGTACAAGAAATTTTTAATATTTATTTTTAAAACTTTGTGTTCCAAATTCTCTCCCTTCCTCCTTCCTCACCCACTCTCATTAAGAAGCCAGGAAATTTGGGGGGCAGCTAGTTGGTGCAGTGAATAGAGCACTGGCCCTGGAGTCAAGAGGATATGAGTTCAAATTCTACCTCAGACACACTAGCAGTGTGACTTTGGGCAAGTCACTTAACCCCAAGTTCCTTGCTTTCCCCCTTAAAAAAAAAAACATCAAGCAATTTAATATAGGCTATACATGTACTTCAATAATAGTATAATAGTCATGTTGTAAAAGGCTAATTATATTTCCCTCCATCCTATCCTTTCCACCTCTGTTACACTGGATGTCTATTTTCCCCTGAAGGAGTACAATTAGTATTGTTGGGTAGGTGATTCTTGGTTTTAATCCTAACTCATTTGATCTCTAGAATATCATATTCCAACCCTCTGATACCTTAATGTACAAGCTGATAAATTTTGCCTTATTCTGATTGTCTTTCTACAGTACTTGAATTGTTTAATTCTGGCTGATTGCAATATTTCCTCCTTGATCTGGGAACTGTGGAATTTAGCTGTAATTTTCCTAGGAGTTTTCCTTTTGGGATCTCTTTCAGGAAGTGGTAAGGGGATTCTTTCCATTTCTAACCCTCCGGTTCTAGAATATCTAGGCAGTTTTCCTTGATAATTTCTCAAAATATTTTGTCTAGGCTCTTTTTTTGATCATGGCTTTCAGGTAGTCCAATGGTTTTAAAATTTTCTCTCCTAGATCTCTTTTCCATGTCAGTTGTTTCTTCAGTGAAATATTTCACATTGTCTTCTATTTTTTTCATTCTTTTGCTTTTGTTTTATCATTTCTTGATTTCTCATAGAGTGATTAGCTTCCATTTGCTCGTTTCTGATTCTTAAGGAATTACTTTCTTCAGTGAGCTTTTGAACGTCCTTTTCCATTTGGCCAGTTCTATTTTTCAAGGCATTCTTTTCCTCATTGGCTTATGGCTTTCTTTTGCCATTTGGGTTAGTGTATTAAGGTCTTATTTTCTTCAGCATTTATTTATTTATTTATTTAGTCATTCATTCATTCATTCATTCATTCATTTATTTATTTGTTTTTGCAGCTCCTTTAGCAACCTGCTGACTCATTTTTCATTATTTTCTTCACTCTCATTTGTCTTCTCATTTTTCCTTTACTTCTCTTACTTGATTTCCAAAATCCTTTTTGAGCTCTTCAGTGACCTGAAACCAATTCATATTTTTCTTGGACACTTTGAATGTAGGAGCTTTGACTTTGTAGTATTCTTTTGGTTGTATGTTTTGATCTTCTTTATCACCAAAGTAAGATTCTATATTCTGGATTTTTTTTTCCTACCATCTTCTCGTTTTCCCAGCCAATTATTTGCTTTTTCAGCTATTTGTTAGGTTAGGTTTCTGCTTTCTGTGTGGAGGGTATACTGTCCCAAGCTTCAGGGGCTTTGTGTAGCTGCTTTCAGAGATACTTCTAGAGACCTGTAAATTTTCAGTTCTTCCAAGGTATATGATCAGAGGAGTGATGTTTCTTCCTCTCCTAGAATGTGCTCCAGTCTGTGAGTGACCACAGGCACTCGTTTCTTCCTTGGCACTGTGAGGAGGATTCCCTCTCCACAGCCATCCTAAACTCTACTATGCCAGTGCTCCTCCTCTCCCCTGGACCAGCACTAGGACTGCAACCCAGATCCAAGCATGGGCAAAGCAAGAGAATTCTGCCTCTATGCCAGCAAAGAGATCTCTTCAATCCCCTTCTGATCGGGTACTTGGTTTCCCACTGTCTATGGGCCAAGTGCTCTGGAAGGACCCTCTAGTACCACTACTGCCACTGTCCCCGGGCTGAAGCCAGACCACAATCCTTTATAACCCAGGTCTGACAGACCTTTCCTACTAACCTTCTAAGTTGTTTTTGGCATTTATGAGTTGAGAAATCTGGGAACTTCCACAGATGCCAGTGATCCAGTATTCTGAGGCCTGCTCCAGATTTGCTGGGACTAGGATTCTATTGGCACATTTTGTGCTGGACTATGCTTCTCTCTAAGACTGGTGGAAAAAGATCTTTCCTGTCTACCTTCTAGGTTATCTTGTGCTGGAAATTTGTTTAATTCTGTCATTTTGTGGGTTATTCTTCTATAGAATTTGTTTAGAGTCATTTTTATAGGTATTTGAAGAGGTTTGGGGGAGAATTCAAGTAAGTCCCTGCTTCTACTCTGCTATCTTGACCCTGCTCCCAATAAACATTTATTAAATGTCTATTATGTGCCAGTCACTGTGCTAAGTATCAAGGAAACCAAAAGAGGCAAAAGACAGTCCCCACCCCAAGGAGCTCATAACATAATAGGGGAGACAACACTCAAACATGCATATATACAGGAGAGATAGGAAATAACAGGGGGCATTAAAAGATTTTCAAGTGATTTGCTGAAATTCACATAGGTGGTAAGGAGCATATATGGCTCAGATAGATATATCTCTCTCATATACAGACACTGTGTGTGTTTTTTTTTGTGTGTGTACTTGTGCAGGCATGCGTGCATGCACTTATTTCTCTCTAAATGAATTTACGAGTAGAGATAGGTGATCTGCCCTTGGGCATGAAGCATGAGCTGAGCTTTGGAGCCAGGAAGTTCTGAGTTCTACTCAATTATTTGGCATGTACTAGCTATGTTGTTCCTAGGCCAAATCACATTATCTTTCAGTGCTCTAGGAAATTCTCAGACTACATTTCAGAGAAGTGTCAATCTGAATTGGTGGAGGTCTCTTTGTGAATGAAATCAGAGATTTAGACCCATTTTGCTGCTGTTCAGTCTTTCAGTTGTATCTGACTTTTCATGACCTGGTGAAATATACTGTATAGAGTTTTCTAAGCAAAGATACTGGCGTAGCTTTCCATTTCCTTCTCCAGTGAATTAAGACAAACAGAGGTTAAGATGAGAGTTTCTTACTCCTGGCCTGACACTCTATTTTGCCACCTACAAACTCTATCTTTATATCATCTCTCTGTCTCTCTGTCCCTCTGTCTCTCTGTCTCTCTCTCTCTCCCCTCTAATGTTTGTGTACATGTACCTAACTTTCATAACTATAGATATACCATACCATCTCTAGCTATATACATCTCTTTCTTCTCTTCCTCTGTATATCTATTTGGATTTCTCTATTCTATTTCTCTATCATCCCTATATCTGTTTGTGTATATTTGTATCTTTCTATTATATAAATGATGCTCTCTTTACTGTTAAAATCTGCAAAATTGATCTTGCTATTTATTTTTTGTTTTGTTTTCTTTTGTTTGTCTTTAAATCAAGGCCAAGACACAAATTCAGAAAGAGATGTCTAATATTTCCCCTTAGGTTTTGATTTCTAAAAGTATATTGGAGCTAGAGAAAAAAAAATCTTAGAGAACTGTGGAATATAGAAATGTGTTTATCTTGCTGAATTTATTATTCTCATGAAACCCAAAGAGAAAATATCAGAGTTGCATTTATTATTTTTTTATTTCACTTTGTTTCCACAGTAAGCAGTAGCAAAATTAGACTTTTGAAAAGGTTTAAATTAGCTAGCATAAGTGTCTATTTTGAGCCCTTGTTTCTGAAGGGAAAAAAAATCACCCTTTTAGTACTAACACAACTATTAGATGACAGTTATTTATTACTTAACGTTAACAAAATGATTTTCTCACATAAGATCTGTGAGTTCGTAAGTTAAACAACCACCGAGAATCCCAAACATGACACATCTACACCCATTTTAAACTGATTATATAATATGCAATGAATAATTGCTTGGAAGCCATTAGTGGAATATAATCATTTCGTTTGAAGGTATAAGACTTGGGCATTCTCTTGCTTCATCGATATCAGTCAAGCACATTTTTCACCAGGTCCCCAATATATGGTTGCTTCTCTTCCTGTAGGATTCAACTGGTAATGCAGAGGAAACACACTAATTGGGCTCATAGGCAATAGTATTAGAAACACCTAAACCCCTCAGAATTAATCCTACAATCCAAAAGGAAATATCTTCAGTCATTATCTGGGAATTGAGCCCACTAATACCAGCAGCTTTTGGAATAGTTAGCTCAGATAGGGGTACTACATGATTGATCAATCAATTAAAATTTACTATTAATTATTTTTTTATTTTTACATGAAACTGAAAAATATTTAAGGAAATAAATTTTGAAAATTATTTAAAATTTATTGCAAAACACTCATGCCTGGAGTTCTTTCCCTCCTCATCTGTATTTCCTGGACTACTGGACTTCCTTTAAGTCCCAGCTAAAATCTTCCCATTTTCTTTAGTGTTAGTGATTTCCTGCTGTTGATTGTCTCCAATTTATCCTGTATATTCATATTTATAGACAGTTTTCTTTATTTTTTCTAATGTAATCTCATCTACTAAACTACAAACTACTTTAGAACAGGGCCTATTTTTAACTTTCCTTATAATGTTTAATTCTTAGCACAGTGTCTGGTATATATACAGCATTAAATAAATGTCCTTCCTGATTTGGTTTGGTTGCATAGGCAATAAGACTGTGCAATAAGACAATTATTGCACAATAAGACTGTGCTAGGCACTTGGGGGAAAAAAGTACAAAATAAACCTTAATGCGACAAACCAGTCCACATTTATGACAACTTAGTGTGTCCCAGGTTCTGGAGACACAAATACAACATAAACTTTCCATCCCCTAATTCATGCTTTTGCTATTTGTTGATTAATAAGTGCCTACATGTATACATGCAGGTAAGTACATAAATACATGCTGAATCTTAGGAACCAAGGGGTCAGCAGAATGGATAAGAGACCACAATTTTTCAATATATTGTCTATAAAAGGCACAGTCAATATGTTGTCTATAAAAGGCACAGTTGAAATGCAGGGACACACACAGAATTAAAATAAAAGTATGGAGCACAATAAATTATGTGTTGGGTTAAGTAAAAAGGGCAGAGTTAGTAATCATCATGTCAGACATAGCAAAAGCAAAAATAAATCTGATTAAAAGAGGTCGTTAGAAAAACTACATTTTGCTAAAAAGTAACATGAAGCATGAATTAATATCAAAGCATTTTACAGAAGTTTCTCTTATAAAAAGTCTCATTTATCAAACATATAGGCAACCTATTCAAATTTTTAATAATATGCTATTCCACAATTGATAAATAGTCAAAGAATATGAACAGGCAGCTTTGAAGAAAATCAATCAAAGCTATCTATTTTTATAAGAGAAATTCTGACTCACTTTTGATTAGAGAAATGAAAATTAAAGCAATGCTGGGGAACAACATCACACCAATCAGAAATGACAAATATTGCAGTGGTTGCAAAAAAAAAAAAAAAACAAGTACCCTAATAAAATGTTGGTGGAATTATGAACTAGTCCAATCATTCTGGAGAATAATTCAGAACTATGCCCAATGGCTAAGAAACTGTGTACATCCCTTGACACAGTAATATTATTACTAGGTCTGTATCCCAAGATCAAAGGAAAAGGATAAGTACCCATATGTTACAAGGATATTTATAGAGTTCTTTTTGTGGTGGCAAAGAATTGAAAATTGAGGGAATGTTTATCAAATGCGGAATTCTTGAGAAAGTTGTAGCATATGAGTGTTATGGTATAATATTGTGCTATAAAATATGATGAGAGGGATAGTTTCATGTGGTAAAATTGCCAAGACTATATGAACTGATGCAAAGAGAAGTGAGAACTGGGAGATCATTGTGATTAGTAACAGCAATGTTATAATATTGATCAACAAATCAATATAATGCTGCAAGATAACTTCAAAAGACTCATGATAAAAGAAAATATAACTCACCTCCTGAGAGAAAACAGATGAACTCTGAGTGCAAATTGAAGTATCACTTTCTTTCTTTCTTTCAATTTCTTTCTTTTGATTTCTTTTTCTTCCTTCCTTCCTTTGTTCCTTCTTTCCTTCGTTCCTTTCTCTCTCTCTCTCTCTCTCTCTTCCTTCCTTCCTTCCTTTCTGCCTTCCTTCCTTCCTTCCTTTCTTCTTTCCTTCCTTCTTTCCTTTATTTCTTTCTTTCTTTCTTTATTTCTTTCTTTCATTCTTTCTTTCCATATGGCTATTATGGAAATGTTTTCCATGATTTAACATGGATTTTGCTTGTCTTCTTAGTGGGTAGGATAGAAGTGGGAGGGAAGGAGAAAAATTGGAACTCAAAATTTAAGAAAAGAATCTTAAAAAAATTAATAATGCATTTTTTTAAAAAAATCTAACAATTTTCATTCTGCTGCTTCTCCTCAACCCAGAAGCGATCCAAACATTATAGATTTCAGTGGTGACTGCCTCAAAATTCTTTTAATACTTAGAGTGCATCTTTTAATTTGTTAATATAAGCAGGAAAACAGAAGATGACAGAGTGACTGACCTGGCATATTTAATGACTTTTGACCTCAGAGAAAGTAAGTTTTGGGAATCTTTAAGTCCATGTTATTGGGGTGGCACTCAATTTCTGTTGTTGCTTCTTTCAACATCCTAATTGATAATTCATGCAAAAACACATTAATGTCACTGTCAAATTAAGTCAAATATTAAGTATCAGACTGTGCTCAAAAAAGAAAGATGATTGATTTTAGGAAACATGAATTGTCTATGGCAATCCAGCCTATTGTGACATTTTTTAAGAGTCTTCTTGCAGTTATGTAGTGCATAATCTATCTCCTTATCCTTAATCCTTTATTATATTCACCTACACTCTATTTTTTGTTTGGAAGTTTGATTGTGATTCCAGATGGTACAATACACAGAATACTGGAACAAGAGTCAGGAAGACACGAGTTCAAATTCAGCTTCAGATACTGGGTAAAGATCACTTAACATGCATCAAGCTCATTTTCCTCAAGTGTAAAGTGAACCTCCCGACATTGTTATGAGGATCAAATGAAATAGCAGTAAATGTTTAGCACATGTTATGATAAATAATAGTTACTTGATAATTTTTTCAACTTATTTCTTGCCTTCTTTCAATTAGAATAAGGGCCATCAAAAAAGGAAATGTTTCCTAGCTTATTCAACCCAAACAAATTTTCCTGATAATTGTGGTAGAAAAAGAAATGAAAAAGAAGAGGTTACATTGGTTGTGACTGTTTTAATTTCAACTTTGTAGCATTTTATTTTGCAACATTTTATGCTGAAGTGCTTTTTGTCATGGTTGCCATCTGACTATAAGTGCCTAACCCTTGCCTCTCATCTGCCTCCTTCCCTTGCCTGTCCTGTTTTGTGCTCAACACAGAATTCACTAAAAATGGGAAAATAGTAAATATTTGTGATTTGACTTAAATTTAAAATCAAACAAGATAAAAACTTATCATCAAATGTGTATGTGTGTGTGTGTGTGTGTGTGATTTAACATGATTCGGTTAGTTGTACTCACTCTTTGTCAAACTCAATTTTTCCTCTTAGAAATGCCAGATCTATATTTAGCAATTGAAACTTAGGGGTTTCGGATCAGAATCGCAATAAAGATTTCACAGATGTAGAGAGATGTATCAGCAATGAAGTATTCACAATGCCTACAGTAACTATAAATATGCTGATATAGTTATTAATCACAAAATGGAACAGGCTCTCTACATAAGAAATATAGATAGTGCATTCATTTAAATACCAGAAGACTGAGTCCCAAAACCAGAAAGTCAAAGCCAACCCAGTAATGATGAAGTTGGCACATGTGGTCAAAGTAGTAAATACCCACATCCTCAAGCCTTCAAACAGGACAGGCTACCTCAGGCAAAGATCCTCCTCTCCTCATGCACGCAACTGCTCAGCGTCCAGGTAGCTTGGTCCCAGCATCTCCGGCCCCTGGTAGTTCCTGCCCCAGGCAGTCGTCAGCAGGAGTCCTTAGCAGAGATTCTGGCCCACTCAAAGCAAAAAGAGTTTGCAGCCGCAGCCACTGCCTCTGATGCCACTTCTAGTCTGCACTGCATGGAGACTAGCTTGGTTCCGGCGTTCTCTTGCTCCACCCCTTCCTGCTACATCAGCAAGCTCAAGGGGCTTGGAAGATCTTCAAATCCCAGTATTGTTACAAGAGATGGTGTCATTTATTGGCCATGAGCCAAAATATTTCATAACATTATGAACTATATTCTAAGCACAAGTTTTCTGAATAGTAAGTTCATGATGATAAAACTATACTTAGCCATTTTGGCATATTCCAAACTTTATTATCAGACATGTCAGATTCACTTTCAAAGGATCATGATTTTCAAGTATTCAGGCTATTTGGGACAAAAAAAAAATGACAAGCTGTCTCTGAAGAAAATTCCCAAAATGGAAGTTGAAGTACTATTTGACTAACAGAAACATTACACTCAATATATAGCCTCCCAAGGACACTGAACATTAATTGGCTGGTATAATTTTGTTATTGAAATCTGAAGATCTTCCCTGCCCCTAAGCCCTTTGCTAAAGTGGCTACGTGACTCTGAGAACCTTCCCAGATTTGAAAGTATACTCTGTTCCCTAATAGGCTCAATGTGGTCACGTGGAGCCTGTGGCGCCAGGCTTGTTTTTCAGGAATGCCCGTGCTTTGTAGCTTTGTGATTAGGCAGTGAGTCTAGAGGGCTGTGACATTCTCCAAGCCAGGAGAAGGCTATATATACACCCTGATGTGAGGTTTGGTTTGGGGCTCACTTTGAGAAGAGTTGTGTGATTTGGCCAGACGAGACTCTGGGCAGCCGTTGAGC
>JAQQSV010004282.1:0-14871 GCA_028646515.1 Pseudochirops corinnae | reverse complement strand
TTCCCACTTCCCTCTTAATCTTGGTTACATTGGCTTTGTTTGTACAGAAACTTTTCAATTTAATGTACTCAAGGTTATCCATTTTGCATTTTATAATGCTCTCCAATTCTTCTTTGGTCATAAAGTCCTTCCTCTTCCATAAATATGACAAGTAAACTATTCCTTGCTTCCCCAGATTATTTACAGTATCAGCCTTTATACCTAGATCATGCACCCATTTAGACTTGACTTTGGTGTACGGCGTTAGATGATGGTCTATGCCCAGTTTCTGCCATGCTATGTTCCAATTTTCCCAGCAGTTTTTGTCAAATAATGAGTTCTTATCCCAGAAACTGGGGTCTTTGGGCTGTAGACGTTATAAAATATTTGGGAATCTACCTGCTAAAACAAACCCAATACCTTTCACAACTACAAAACACTTTTCACACAAATAAAGTCAGATCTAACTAAATGGAAAAACATCAATTGCTCATGGCTGGATCGAGCTAATATAATAAAAATGACAATTTTACCTAAATTAAATTATATATTTGGTGCCATACCAATCAATCTACCCAAAAATTGCTTTACAGAACTAGAAAAAATAGTAACAAAATTCATTTTGAAGAACAGAAAGTCCAGAATATCAAGACAACACCATATTCTAACAAACAACCATCCATTAGCCTTAGAAACTGAAAAATAAACACAAGTTTAATAGTCACTTTGCCAAGTCATGTTAATGGCATGTCTCTGATAAAAATGTCAGTCTTCATTTGTGCTTACCAAGATATTATGTTGAGAATAGAATGATCCAGTACAGTCACAATCTACTAATTTTTTAAACATTGAAAGATAGTTATAAAATTTAACTTTCTTCAGAATAGCCTTTCTGAACTTCCTTCTCTTCATCTGGCAATGAGGCCATTGTTGCTGGATGGCAGAAAGCGGGGTAAGATAAGGTATAAAAAGACTGGAAAGGAAAGAAGTGAGTATATGAAGATCTTTAAAAGTCAACCAGCCAATTTAATATTTGATATTGGAGGTAATAGGGAACCATCAGTGTTCATTGAACAAGATGGTGATATGGTCAGTTTTAGGAAGATCAGTTTGACAACTGAGATGGGTTGGAGTAGGGAGAGGCTAGAAGCAGGCAGAACAATAATTAGGCTACTGAAATCATCCAGGCATGAGTCTTTGAGATGAGACATTTAGCCTAAAATGTCCAATATGCAGTTAGAAATGAAAGACTAGAGACAAGGAGACTCAAGTCTATACACAATACACTAGAATTACACAGATTCAGATACTTGTCAGTCTTCCATCAACATAAGATCTGGATATGTATGTTTTTAAATCAACAAAATCCATGGCAGTTAAAATATATTGAATCGGTGACAGCAGAACTATAGGAGGACCTCATTTTATACAAATGATATTGCTGTGAATGTAGTTTATCTTGATTTTAGCAAAAGGTTAATCATGTATCTCATATTATTCCTATGAAAAAACTGGAGTTGTTGGCATAAGGTGACAGTACAATTAAATAGTTGCAGTAATGCTTGAATGACTGGACTCAAAGAGGAATCATTAATGGGCTGGTGTTAGTTTGGAATGAGCTCTCTAATGGAGTGACCAGGGATTCATGCTTGGCACCATGCTGCTTAATGCTTTTTATCAAAGACTTGGCTAAAGGCATAAGTGGCACAGTTTTCAAATTTGCATTTGAAATAAAGGTGTCATAGATACTTTACATACTGCATATCAGAATTAGGATCAAAGAAGTCTAGCACTTTGGGCTAAATCTACTAAGTTGGAATTTTAAAAGTATCAATGTAAATTCTTAAATTTTGGTTCAAGCAACTTTATACGTACATGATGAGCTAAATATGATAAGACAGCATCTTTTTTTGAAAAAGATCTTCAGATTTTAGTGGGCTACAAGCTCAAAATGATTCAACAGTGTGGTATGGTAGTCAAAAAAGCTAAAATTATCTAGTGCTACATTAAGAGAGGCATAGAAACTATGAATAAGGCAACGATAGTGACTCCTCTTTACTCCTTTCAGGTCAGAATACATTTGGAATATTATGGGCAATTCTAGACACTACAGTTTAGTGAGAGTATTGATTGGCTAAAGCATGGCCAGAGGGTCATAAATTCAGAGTTGATGGGATGTTAGAGGTCATCTCGGTCAGAGATGTTGAACAAAGAGCTAGGAGGTAGCAAGGGGCCCAAAAAACTCCTGATTGTGGACTGAACCAGATCAAAACAGGATTGTGAAATGGTAACAAAATAAGTAAGAATTCAATATAACATAGATAATGTTAATTCATGGTTAAACAAGGGTTTTAAGGATTCTTCCTATTTTATTTTGATGCCACTGGAAACACTGAGGCTCGAGAGATTGTGACTTGGCCAAGGTCAACCAGAGAGTGACAGAATTGGGATTTGAATCCAGGCCTTCTGGTTCTAAGTCTAGTGCTCATTCCACTCTGTTGTGCTACCTCCTAAAAAGAAGAGATATGAAGTTCGTGTTTGTTCTATAAGGTTAAGGGAACTGGGGGTTGTTTATCCTGGAGAAGACTGGACTCTAGTTTAATACTTCCATGTGAATGAAAGGAGGGAGGAGACGAGAAAAGGGAAAGATAAGGGAAAGGGAAGAGAAGTGAATAAGCGCCTACTATATGTGGGGCACTTGTTTGATCCTCACAACAACCCTATGGGGTTGAGGAAACTGAAGCAAACTGAGGTTAAGTGACTTGCCCAGGATCACACTGCTAGAACTTCTAGAGCTAGAACCATGTAGATGTTATAGAGAGGTTTTACCTTGATCTTGGGGGTTAAAAAAAATCAACTATCCAAAATGACATGGGCCACCTTGAGCAGTGGTGGCTGTCATTGGAGGACTTCAGTTAAAGTCATATAACCTCTTGTGATGGTCATTCTTAGTCAGGTTGGGGTTGGGCTAGATTTCACCTGACATCCCTTCAAACTCAAAATTCTGTGATTCTGTTATTCTATGAATAATTACACATGTACATCAACTTTTTAAATGAATGGAATCACTTTATATACCCCATGGAAATATATTATTTTAGAGGAATCTGTGATATATATTTTTACAAAGAGAATTATGTCTTAACTTATCTACTTTGCAGACATAGATGCTTATGGGTATATTGACCAACATATATGCACATGTGTATTTGTACATACATGTGTACACACATGTTCACAGTCCTGGAAAGTGTAGAATTTCTCAGTGCTGCTTTGAAGGTCAGTGTGTGTGTGTGTGTGTGTGTGTGTGTGTGTGTGTGTATACATAGATAGATAAATAGAGAGATAGCTATAGATGGATATATATCTGTCTGCATATATATATACATGTGTATATATATGCACATATTCATATATGTAAACACACATATATTTAATTCACCTACCTTTAAAAAGCTGAAACAAAGAAAAAATCCAGGAACATATCTTCTTTGTGACTATATTTAGGGTAATATTGAGGGCCCCCCCCAAAGTAAACCTCATTTCTTTTTTAAGAGAGGTCATTCAAAGCACAGGAGGAAATGGAATGTGGAAGGAGAGAGTAGTATAGTCCTAAAAGAGGTCCATGGAGATCCTTTAGCTCCACCTCCAAAGGAAGGACAGGTAACAGAGGGCTATTATTTAAAGGTTAACCTTCTGTTTTTCTTCATCACATCATTCCTTAGTTTCTTGATGAGGTCCAGTTCTCCCTTATTTGCTTTCCCCTTGCCCTCAGATTTCAAAATGAGTTTTGGCTTTGGTGCTTTCTCACTGTAAATTATGAACGGGATAAAAATCAGGCTAGAGTATTTACAGTAGAGAACAATGCTGCCAAAGCAGAAGGCAGACTACCTGACCTAATCGGTCTTTTTCCATCTCTAATGCTTCTGACTCTGTGATTATAATTTCATAGATATGATTGCTGCTGCACATCAAGCCTGCCTGCTGGTAGATTCAGACCAGTCATCACCTCCCACAGACTCAAGCAGGCAACTGTCCCCTAACTGAAGTCAACTCTATTGCTCATCCCTCCACTCTGCTTCATTCTGGGGATAAATCAGCTGAATATTTGGAGCCCTGGTGTGTGCAGTAATGGTCTCTGCTAATTAATTGGCTGGGGATTGCCAGACAGTACTATTGGCACCTCCAAAAAACAAGAGACTACATCAGATTGCGTGTTATTTCACATTTTTCAGACCTTCTGCAAAGCTGGCTTCTAACCTTGTTACAGATTATGAATCTTGACTCCAGTAAGAGCCCCAGCAGCTGGAGCACCTGCCCGGATGGTACATCGCAAGCAAGCTGTAACAAGTCACTTCATTTTCAGGTCACAATCTCCCTTTCACATCCCTTGAATTATGGGCCAAACACAAAGTGCCTGGAAGTTTTCCCCACTCAAACCTTTCTGTGGTGAGAAGGGAGTGGGGATTGGCAGAGACCAGGAGCTGGTGTTAGAGGACTTTGCTGAAGATTTAGGCACTTTCTGTTGGGACTAAGAACTCTTAATGCCTTGAATGAGACTTCTGTGCCTAAAGTGTTTCTAATATCTTCCCTCCCTCATAACCTCGCATTCCTCTTTTCCAGTCCTTATCTGCAATCAGCCACTATTGATTTTCTCCCTCTTCATACACTTTCAAATGTCATGCATTGGCTAGGAACCATACTCCTCTTACATAGCTCAGCCAAAGGTCATTCATTTGGCTGATGTTGTTTTGCTTTCTTCCCCCCACCCCTACCCCCTTGCTAGAGGTGGTAACTGATATAACTTTCAGTAGGGGTACTTTAAACAGCAGAGTCATCCACTCAAGCCCATAATATCAATTCTTTGTGGGACAAAGGTATAAAGGAAAGGAATCTCTTCAGCTATGTGAATGGGAATAACCAAGAGAAGCTTTCACAAGATCCCAGATGGTTCAGGGCTAGAATAGATTCCAAAACAAGTTACTAAAGCTAAAAGTGAAAAATCTTTGCAGATCTATCTTTAAGAACGCTATTTTAAAACAAAAAATATATATACTTTAAATAGGATTCATATTGTTCTTTGTATATGTAGGGGAAAGAATGGATAGTTTGTTGATTTTATGGAACCTGTTCATTTTCACTCAACATTTATGTGACACCTATACTAAGTTCAAATTCCTATATTAGATCCAGAGGGTACAGAGATTAAATTAGGGCACAACTGATTCCTCAAAGGATTTACCTGGGATGGCAAATAGGGGTACAAATTATGAGAAGAAAAACTGGAATGTGAAAGAGACATAGGCAAAAGAAACCAGGAGGTACATATAAAGTCTTATGATGAGTCTCAGAATGAGAGAACTTTCTAGCTGAGTATTTCAGAGAAGGCACAATGGAGGAGATGACCCTCAATCTGGCCTTCAAGGTGGCATTGGAAAGAACACTGGATTTGAGGTGAAAGGACCTCAGTTTGAATCTTTCCTCTGATATTGCCTTGTGGAGTTTGAACAGGTTACCTCACCTCTCTGAGCCTCAGTTTCCAAATCTGTGAAATGAAAAGATTTTACTAGATGACTCCTAAGGTCTCCTCCATCTCTCAATTTATGATCCTTAAGGAAGGAATTGGCAATGGAGCTCATTCCTGTCATAAGTAAAGAGGGAAGGGCCAGCCAATTTTGGCCATAAGGATTGTGGAAAGCCTTCAGTGCTAGGCTAATGAGATTGACCCTTATCTAGTATGTTACAGGGAACCACTGAGGGTTTTGGAGAAGGGGCGTAATGTGATAAAAATTGTGCCTTAAGAGGATCACTCCCATTTGTATATGGGATGGATTAGAATACAGATGGATTAGAGGCAAGGAGAAGAGTTAACAGACTATCATATCCATACAGGTGAAAGGTGATGAGTGACTAAACCATAATGGTGGCAGAATAGTAGAATGGAAGAATTGGATTTGAACAATACTGCAGAGATGTACTATAAATGCAAGGTGATGATTCAGTTGAGATTAAACTATAAAAGGCAACACTGTCCTGTCCTTGGCTTCATTTGAGAATGGAGGTACTTCAGCTAATGGAGGTGCTATAGGTCCTCCATCCTCAGGAGTTAAAGGGGGAATGGAGGAATTGTCCATCCCAGCAGCATCGCCCAGGTTTGTATCTGTAAACAGGAACTACATGGTCCTGGCCATGTGGTACAGTGACCCAGTTACCATGGGGAACTCGTATATTCTTGGCTTTCTTGTTGCTTTCTACATGCTCGGCAGAATTATAGAAGAGGACATCTTTGCTTCACAGAGATGCTCATTTTCCCCCTGCTTGCTCATTATTACCAGATATGCGAGGGGACTTCATTACGGGACATTGTCCTTCACAACAAGCCCTCGGATGGCTTTTACAGAGCAAGAATAAGCCCTACCAGGAATGGATGGTATTTAACTCTTAGCTGCGTGCTGGACTAATTATCAGAACAACTTGTGAACTGAGCAAATGGCCACCCCCCTCCCATCCTTCCTGCGTGTTACCTTCTATGGTCTTTATTTTATTGGCAAGCATCCTTGTTTTGGAGCTGTGATAAATATTCCTATCTTGGAAGAAGAGAAACACAGAGGAGAGAGAAAACTGGATTCTAGAGATTTTTAATATTCACAAGCAGGTACAGTTTATACTAATGAACTAATCCACTCAAAGGGGACTATTGTCCAGGGACTGGAAAGCCTAAGACATATCAGCAACTAAACAAAGAGTTGTCCCCATATCTTAACTGTGGCAAGTTGAATAGCAACATGCATCCCACCATACAGCAAATGACCACACAAATCTGTACTGAAAAGACAAAGCAAGACATTTAAATCCACCACTCTTCTGTGCACCTCTTGGGCTTTCTCAGAGTTGGGGAAAGGATACCATAAATGAACGTGTTAAATTCATACTTCCAAGGAATTCCAGCCTCACACAGTTTTGTGAGTTGTCCCATTCTATCTCATAATGTGAATATGTCTTTCTACCACCCTGGGCTCTAAATTCTTATACAAAAGTTTTAAATCATATCTCTTCTATCCCCAAAAGAAGAGAAATCCCATGAAACAGTCAATCTGCCTGTGTATGTCTCTCCCTATAGGGCCTGTGGAACTGAGAAGCAGTTCCTCAGGTGGTCAAGTCAGTGGGGAGCAAGGATAAGGGATGAGAACTGGCCACACACTAGTATAATGACCCCAGGTTGGAGGACTTTTAACAGTTCTGAAGCCCCACCTCAGTTCACCACTAGGGGGGAAACAAGGAAGAAGGTGACTGTGTCTCATTCAGAGCACTTAATCTTGTTCCCATTTCTAAGAAAGTGAGAGGTGGGTGCTACTAATAGTCCCAGGGCTGTTACTACTACTGCTATTACTACTAAATAGCATATTTGTGTGTATATATATAATTGAGTATCTGTATATGTGTATATACATATGCATATACATATACACATGGAATTGTGTAGAGTGAGACTAGGGGAATGACAAAGACAAGCCTCTCAGATGAGGTGAATTTGCATTTTTCTCTGTAATACCACTGGAGGAAGGGAGATAGAAGGCCAAAGCAGCTGTGGCTGGAGCCGTGGCCAGTGTTGCTTCTGTCCACAGCACAATTTCTGCCATCAGAACAATGAGCCTCCCGGCCAGAGGACGAATCTGTTATCAGTCTTCGGCAGGCTGAGAAATAATCTCCAACCAGGAGCAACAATAGGGGCCATATCTCAGGCCAGGTAATGAGGAGTCTTTAAACTGTCTCTGCTCGATTTTATTATCCTTTAGTTTTACACTTTTCAGCTCAGAATAGTCTTATCTTTTCTTTTTGTTGTTGTTGTTATAGGGAGTTTTTTTTTTCTCTCTTTCCTCAAAGAGGGAAAGATTAGTTGACCTTTCCCACTTCGTATCCCCTTTTTAAAATCTGGAACTGCTATATTATAATAAACTCTTTTTAGAAAAGAAACACACATGTGCATGGGCATATTTAATTAAATCTCTTTGTCCCATTATTTTAGACAACATCTAGACTGAATTGGGGAGGTGACATCCTTTAGTGAAAAGAGCACTGGCCTAGAGGATAATGAAGTAGAGAGAGTGCTAGGCCTGGAATCAGGAAGATCCAAGTTCAAATCCAACCCCAGACTCTTAGCTGTGGGGTTGACCAAGTCATTTAACCTTTGTTTGCCTTAGTTTCTTTATCTATTAAATAGGGACAGTAGCAGCACCTACCTCTCAAGCTTGTCTTGAGGATCAAATGTTTGTAAAGCACTTTGCTCAATGCTTTACACATAGTAGGTGCTGTATAAATGCTATTATCGCATTGATAATTTCATCAGCTCCCATGGCTTCAGTGATCATCTCTGTGATGATGGTTCCCAAATCTATGTACTCAGCCTGCATCTGTCTGTGGAATTCTAGTCTTATATCACTGAATGCCTTTTGGAAATCTGGAGCAGTATTTCCTCATAGCATCTCAAGCTCAATATGTCCAAATAAGAATTCATTATCTTTGCCCCAAAGAGCCCTCCCCTCTTTCCAACTCTCCTGTGCCTACTGAGAGTATTACCATACTTCCAGTCTCCTAGATTCATAATCTCAGTGTTCTTCAAGCTTACTGAACATATCCAATCAGTTGGCAATTTTTAAAAAAATTTCTACCTTCACAAGATACCTTATATACAATCCTGAAGTCTTAGCGAAGTTTGAAGCTTAAATAGCTCAAAACTGTACTAAGACTTCTGGGACATCCTCTATGTCAACATCTTTCCACTTATACAGTTAGCTGCCTGCTGCTCCCCACAATGTAGCTCCTCATTACCTCCCCCTTGGACTATAGCAATAACCTTCTGGTTGATCTTCCTCAAGTCTATCCCTATTCCAACCTATCCTCCACCTCCATTTGGCCTTCTTAATGATTTTCCTAAAGTGCATGTCTGGCCATATTGCTTCCTCCCTCCCCTCAACTCAGCAAACTCCAGGGCAGGGGTAGACAACCTTCGGTCTTGAAGCCATGTGGCCTTCTAGCTCCTCGGTGTAGCCTTTTGACTGAGTCCAAGTTTTACAAAACAAGGGGATTTGCTGTGTGCAGTTTGTTCTGTAAAGTTTGGATTCCACACTTGAGGACTTCACGGGCCATATGTGGCCTTAAGGCTGAAGGTTCCCCACCCCTGCTCTTTTACATCCAGGATCAAATATGTAATCCTCTGTTTCACATTTAAACCCTTTTACCATTTGGCCCCTTTCTACCTTTCTAGTCTTATTACATTTTACTTCCTTTCAGAAATTCTGCAATCCAATGACCCTAAGTCTTCCTTCTGTTCCTTACCCATAGTGCCATATACCAGTTTTGTGCCTTTTCCCTAGCTATCACCCATGACTAGAATGTTCCCTCTCCTCACTCCTGCCTCTTCCTACCTTCTCTGACTTCTTTCAAGATTCAACTCAGATTGTGTGGTTGTTCTGTCGTTCAGCCTGTTCAACTCCTCATGCCCCCATATGTGGTTGCCATTTCTTTCTCTGATGGGTTGAGGCAAACAGAGATTAATTGATTTGCCCAGGGTCACATAGCTAGTACACAGTATCTGAGTCCCAGATTTTAATTCAAGTCTTCCTGGCTCTAGACCTAGCACTCTATCCACTGAGCCACCTACCTATCTCCAACTTGTACTCAAATTTTACTTTCTACAAAAGTTCTTTTCCCACCTGATGTCTCCCTCCCACTGCTAGCACCTTCCCTCAGAGGTTACGTTCTACTAACACTGTATATGTCTTCTATGTACAGAATATGAGCTACTCAATGGCTGGGCCCATGTTGTTTGCCTTTCTTTGTATCTCAAGGACTTAGCACAGTGCCTGGCCCATAGTAAGGACCTAATGCATGCTTATTAACTGACCAGCTGACATCTCTCTTTCTTTCTTTCTTTCTTTCTTTCTTTCTTTCTTTCTTTCTTTCTCTCTTTCTTTCACTTTATTTATTTTATTTTTAATTTTAATTTTTTGCTTTTTGGAAGGCAGTTGGGGTTAAGTGACTTGCCCAAGGTCACACGACTAGTTTTTGTGTTAAGTGTCTGAGGCCAGATTTGAACTCAGGTCCTCCTAACTCCAGGGCTCTGTTCACTGTGCCACCTAGCCACCCCCAGGCTGACGTATTTCAATGCATTCAGTTTAAAAGTCATTCTCTATTGTACCAGGCACTGGCCTTGCTTGATAAAATTCTGTTCTTGTATTCACTATTGAATATTCCTCCATGCTCTTTTTCCTCATTGTCTTCTATCTGCTAGAGAGTGTGCATCACTCACATAAATAGTCCTACCTCCCCAAGATAAACTCCTACCAAGGAATGCCAAAAACTGTTGCTGTTGTATATATAAAAAGTAGGAGTACCATGATGTGAGAAGAGGATTACAGCTGAAAGGGTTGGAACTCATTTCTTCAAATGTCAGAGTATATATTAGTTAAGGCCCAGGTCTGGAATTATCCTTTACTGGCAGGAAAGAAAGAGAAAATTGGCACAAAGGAGAGACAGAAAATGAAATTAATATTGAATAGGGATCTGAATGGAAACAAATTATCTTAAGTGCAAAATCCTTCTGTCTACTTTAAAGAAAGAAGAGAAGAGGGAAAAGTCTGATGTACCCTGGATTTTTGAAGGGCAGATTTCAAAGAGTTCAGAAGAAGGGAAGGTAGGACATCATGGGCTAAAATCCTGTAGAGCAAATAAGCCCAAGGAGGAGAGGTTCTCAGTAATGACATTGTGAAGCCATAAAGAGAAACACATTATGATGAGGAAAGTGGGAATTATCTGGAGTGACCAATGTGGATGAACAAGGAATTCATCAATCAATTGATTTTTTTTAAAGGCATGCTCAGAGAATAGAAAGTAAGAACAGATAGCAGAAAAAAAATCCAAAGCATAGCACCATATGAGTAGTCCCTTTCACGATTGTTTTTATTATTATTATTATTATTATTATTATCATTATTGGCTGGACTTGACCTGAAGGATGGCAGAGCTGCTGGATTTTCATTGTGCTCCTATTTCCTCTGATTTAAGAGAATGATCCTTGGACCAAAAAGGACAGAAAAGGGAGTTGATAACTATGATGAACAGGAGATAGTGAAAAATGCTATAATTCTGGGTGCAAAGGTGGTGGGTAGCTATGAGGTACCTATTGAAAAGGGATGTGAGAAAGACAAAGACTTCCAATTTGCCAAAGACTTCCAATTTGCCCCTTTAACAGTTTGGGAAGGAGAATGGGGACCGCAGAGTCTAGGAATCTTCATAGGCTTAATTACTGATGCACAATGAAGTGAACAGAACCAGGAGAATGCTGTACACAGTAACAACAATACTGTTCGACAAAGAACTGTGAATGACTTAATAATTCTCAGCAATACAACGATCCAAGACAATCCCAAAGGACTCATGATGAAGCTTGCTATCCACCTCCAGAGAAGGAACTCATCTTGACTGAATACAGACTGAAGCAGGCTACTTTTCACTTTCTTTCATTTTTTTCTTTGATTTGAGTCATCTCATAGAAAATGACTAATATGGGAACTTTTTACATTACTGCACTATATATATGCACACACACACACACACACACACACATATGCACTATACTACCTATATCTGATTGCTTACCATGTCAGGGAGGAGGAAGGAGAGGGGAGGAAGGAGAGGGAAGGAAGGATAGATTTGGAACTCAAAACTTTAAATAAAAATGTTAAAATTTATAAAATATATCGTAAGGGAGAAGGCTTACTACAGTGAATAGCACTGGAAACAGTGAGTCTATGAATCTCAGAAATTCTTTCTAGTTCTACAGAGCTATTTCACTAGGTTAGAAGATCATTATTAACCTTGTCTGAATTTTCTAAGATTCTTCAAAATAATAATGATGATGATGATATTTACTTGGCACTTAGAGGTTTACAAAGTACTTCATATATATTACATCATTTGATCCTCACAACACCCTTTTGAGGTAATCGCTGTTATTATGCCCATTGCACAGATAAAGAAACTAAGGCTGAGGGAACCTAAGTGATTAGCTCTGGGTCATACATCTAAGTAAGTGTCTGCTGCAGAGTTCCAACTCAACCCTTCCTTCTTCCAAGTACAACATTCTAATAATTGTACTACCTAGCTTTTCAAGACCTATTAAAGTGATGATTAGCTAGTGATGAGAACCATTTCAAAGACTGAGGAGATAGCGTGGTTTAGTTGAAAGAACATTGTCTTAGGAGGAAGAAGACCTGGGTGCATGAATGTGCTACAGCCAGCTCTAGCCAATTATTAAATCATAGGATGATTGTTAAATTTTTGGTATGAGCATTTATGCCTCAGATAGGGAAATACTACAAATCAGGGCTTGATTTATTATTTTGCTGATTGTCTATACCTGAGAAAGTGATAGAGAAAATTTGATAGTATAGATGAAACTTAAAAGTTGGTCATGTGCACATTTGTTATTTTTCAAATCTTTTCCTGGAGAACTGGCTGTGAAATATTTCCTAGCACACTCCTGCCTGGGTTCTGATCCTGATTTTGCTTCTAATCAGCTATGTGCCCTTGAGTAATTACTTTAATCTCTTTGGGGCTCAGTTTGTCTCCTTCGTGATTTCTAAGTCTCTTTCCAGCTACAAGATTCCATATAGATCTAATGAATCCAATGTGCCTCTTTGTTTGAATTTACTCTGCAAGAATAAAAATCATTGACTGTCTATAGGTTAAACTTTTAACCCTGACAAACTGTTTTTCTGATGCCTACTATTAACCTCAGGAGAAAATACGAAGAGAAAATACAGGTATATTTAGACAACCTATCTCCTCTAATTAAAAAAAAAAAAGGCTTAAAAGTACAATAACTTGAAAAATAAAGAAAACCTTCCTTTCCTAATCCAAAAACAGCAGTTATTACACTTGAGGTATATTTATAGGAGAGGGAAGAGGGGGACTCACAGAAGGAATCTTTTAGTCTAGTGATGAATACAGCCTTTATTACAGGACATTTAAACTCACTCACAGGGTAAGGTCCAGGGCCAAAAATGAGACAACTTGAGGAAGACACAAATTTCTACCAATGGATTGAAAAGAAGATGGTTCAATGAGGATCTTTTGGAGAGAATGTCCTTGAATTTAGTACAAATTCACCAAACTCAGTGTCACTTTTCCTGGAAGGAGAGTTCTCTTCACCCCCTGTCCCATCCTCCACAACAGGTAGGCAAAGGTCCTGCACTTTTATAAAGTAGGGTAAGTAGGTTCTCGCTTGGGTGTGGCTCATGTGTTTCCTATCTCTGGTGTGACTGACAGGTGCTAAATATTGGTCAAAAAATCAGATGAGAAAAGCAAGCCTCTAGTTAATAAATATTTATTAAGCACCTACCTGTGTGGGATAAAGAGATCCCTAAATCACTTAGAGACAGCTCAAGGTGAAAATAGAGAAAGGTCTTTTTATTAGAATCTCATGAGAAGTGGGTAGTCCAACCACTGAAAAATCCAGGACACGGAGGGCTGAAGCCCCAGGGCAGGAGGGTTAATTTATGCTAGCCAGGTGGGTGGGGGGTGGAGTTTGGGAGGAGTTAGGGAGGAGTTGGGGCTTAAAGGGACAGGCACTTTCTATATTCACTGCACAGACACATTGTCCATAATTCACTGGGAAAAATCAGAGAGGAGGGGAGTGACTGGTGTGATTTTTGCCTTGACACGTCACTAGGTAAGTTCTGGTCAAGGATGAGTGACATAGGTCCAACTATGGCTTATTGGGAGGATAGGCCTGGTTGTTTCAAGAGATGCCAAGTCTGGAAGCTAGACTGATTAGGGATTTCAGGAGGTCCCATCTTGGCAGTGAGTCATCTCTGATAGTGTTTTTCAAGGTCCCTAAGCAGCTGGCCACTAAGAACAATGGCGTCTCTAAACTAAGCATTTGTTGATTAAATGCTTGAACAATCTGTTCATGGGAAGCTATCTAGGCAGGCTGGTAGCTCAGGAAAAAGACTTTTAGGCTGGGGGCAGGGGAGAGGCAGAGTTAAAGTTAATGCCTTTATGGCTGAAGGAAATTATGACTTTTACAACTTATTACGCAGGCTTATTACAAACTGATGTCACATACACAAGTGAGATTTTACAAATTGAGGTTACAACAAAGTATCCCAGATCTTATCATTCCCCCTTAACAGATAAGACACAAATTCATTTGAGGACAAGGGATAAAGGTCTTAGCTTCCCAAGCTGCTTCATGCTGAAAAAGGTTGTAGTGCTGTCCCTGTCTCAGAAGGGGGGGTGGGTTCCATCAGCCAAGGGGCAGGGGGGCAGGGAGCTGTAGCAAATGTCTGGAACTCAGCAGACACCAGATCCCAAGGATGTTGGGCCTAAAAGATACAAATCTAGCAAAGTGAGTAAACAAACAAGAGCCTAAAAGAAGTAGGAAAATGACCAGAAGTAGAGTGAGTATGGGCTAGTATAATCCATTACTCAGACTATTTAATTGTCCTCAATATTTCTATCTACTACATAGACTAGGGGCCTCATAAGATATTCTTCACTAACAAAGCTTGTCTATCCTCTAATTATATTCACTTTGGAAGAAAGAGATACTTAAGAAATTGAATCTTTTACATATACACTCAGTTACAAATGTTAACCTCTGCTTAGTTCATAGAATAGCCACAAATTCATATTGGAACAGCAAACACTGTTCTGCTTTACAACTCATTACATCAATTTAACAATACTCAATTGAAAACTTTGTAAACCTTCAGAAATTGCCATACAAGACTTTTTCAACAGTAAGGGGGATCAAAGTAACACAAAGAGGATACAAAGAACAATAAGCTAAAACTATAGCAGTTCCTGTGCAGGCCTGGATTCTTGGAG
>JAQQSV010004281.1:0-14871 GCA_028646515.1 Pseudochirops corinnae | reverse complement strand
ATTCATAAAGAAAGTAATGTTGTGTGGAAGCAGTGTTATATGATAGGAGTCACTGTGTGCCCTGAGTTATGAGGCTTAGCCCTGTCCCTATCCTTAATATGACTGGTCTCCATTCTCAAGACTATTTTGTTGTATCTTTGTTTAATTTCTCCTCTCTCACCACTCAGAAGGCTGGCCACTCTTGAAGTCTCATACATCCTTTCACTTGGATGGGACAGTGTGTAGGGAGGTATACTTCTTTTGAAGAAAAGGTAATCTCCTAATGTGCTTTTTCCTCCCAGACATTCCAAGGTCTCTTTCTCATCTTACAGATATAATTTTTTTTTTAACCATAGAAATATTCTTTAGTTAGCATCCATTCTTTTCCCCTTTTAGGGCATGAACATGTCCCTCGTACTTCCTCTATCCCAGTTTACCCTATTTGTTGCTTTTATCCTATTCTCCAATAGCCATCACTCCCATTGCAAAGCTAAAGGAATTTTTATTTCTTTCTTGTTCTCCTATGGACTTGAAAGAAGTAAATTACCCACAACTTCCTATCATTCACCTCCCCATTCATATGATTTCCTTTTCCTCATTACCTACCACAAAAAAAAAAGTGTCAATTACAGAATCACAGGGGATTTAGAATTTGGACTATTCAACTCTTTTTTGCTTTCTATCTCCTGATTCTTTAAGTTCCCTTTCAATTTATATAGTCTTTGTTCTATTTCTGAATAGATCAGTCTTAAAAAAAATACCTTTAAGCCTGAAAGAATTGGATTCATCATTTAATTATTTTCCCTTGGTAACTGTACTTTTCTTTCTTGTGCTTCTGTTATTTGTAGATTGAGTAGTCTGCTTAACACCAGGGAGGGTGTTTTGGGAGAGTTTCCAGAATTTGTTATTTTGGGTTGCCGCTTGAGTTCCTTGCTTTTGGGATTATGCTGTTGCACTCTTTTCCCTTATATTTAATGAATATAGGATAATCCTTGATAATTTGAATTGACTTTCTTTTGACTGCTTCACAAATTTGTTGTTACTCAAAATGTTAAATTTAATCATTTTTAAACTTTTGAATTGGAAATAGAAATTTTTTTTTCCTGGAAGTGATTGTGGATTCTCTGACTCACTTTGTTGTTTGAATCAAAAATTTGTCAAATATTTCTTGTGTTGTTTCCTGCAGGATGATAGTCAGATTTTAAAGATTTGTTTTATTTCTCTAGAAAAACTGTAATCTTAGAGGTATCTACATTCATTTAATCGTCAAGGTCAGTTGACTTGAATTGTGTAAAATTCAGATCTTCTGTTAACTTTGTTGTCTTTTTGTTCCTCTGTAAAATTTTCTTCCATTTCAGTATTTTTGTGTTCAAATCTGTCATTTTTCCTCAGAGTGTCACTTCTTTGAAAGGATTTTCTATTGTATACTCCATTTTTCTTGCTCTATTTGTGTTTTGAATTCTACATTGAGAGCTCCGATTTCTGAGTTAAATTCATTCCTCAGTCTTTTAAAATTATTATTTCTCTTTTGAAGTATTCCAGAGTTTCTTGAAGTTTTATGATTCTTGTGATTATCTTCAGGATTCTTTCTCAACAGTCCAAAAAGGAGTCAGCAAGCTTTTGTTATGTGCCTGCTATGTTCCAGGCACAGTGCTAAGTGCTAGGGATACAAAGACAGGCAAAAGACAGTCCTTGCTCTCAAAGAGCTTACAGTTTAATGGGGAGTACAATATGCAAGCAACTATATATAAACAAGACATATACAGGATAAATTAGGGGTAGTCTCAGAGGGAAGGAAGGCACTAAGATTAAAAAGTAATAGGAAATGCTTCTTGCAGAATGTAGGACTTTCGATGAGGCTTGAAGGAAGCTAGGGAAGACAAGAGACAGAGATGAGGAGGGAGATAATTTTCAGCATGGGGGATAGCAAGTTAAAACATTCAGCGTTAAAATATGGAGTAGAAGGAATAACAAGTAGGCCAGTGTCACTGGATTGTAGAATATGTAGAAGGGAGTAATGCATAAGAAGACTGGAAAGATCTAAGTTATAAAGGACTTTAAAATCTGGAAAGTTTTATATTGATCTTGAAGATACTAGGTATTAGATATAGATGACAATAACTGGGAGGAGTTATTGAAGGGGGCCGGGCAGGAAGTGTAAGAGGTGTATGTGGGGATATGATCATGGCTGTGTTGGGAAGATCAATCTGACATCTGAGTAGAGAGAGACCAACCAGGAGGATGTTATAGTGGTCCAGGTTTGAGATGATAGCCTGCAGCGGGGTGTCGTCGATGTCAGAGAGGAGAAGGGAACATATACATGAAATGCTACAAAAGTAGAAATGATAGAACTTAGCAATGAATTGATTATAGGGGGTGAGAGAGAGAGAGTGAGGTGTCGAGGAGGGCACCTAAGGTGTGAGAGCCTGAGTGACTAGGAACGTGGTGGTATGTCCACAGTAATGGGGGCAGGGGAAGCTTCCATGGTGAAGATAATGTTATCAGTTTCAGATATGTTGAGTGTAAGATGTCTTATGAGACACTCAGTTCAAAATGTTCAGTAGGCAGTTTTCAGGCATTTTTGGTTCATTTTTCATTGCAGTATAGTATCTTTTCATAGTGCTTTGGACTCTATTAAAAAAAATTATTATTCTTCATTCTTTTTTATGTTCTTCTCTGCTGGCTGTCTTTGAACTTTTGGTCTTTTTTTCTTTCTCTTATATTCCTAATCATTCTTCCTTGGTTTCCATATTTACTCAGGCTCCTTTCTCCTACTGCTTTACAGTTACTTCATTCTGAGCTTCTGAGATCTCTCAGCTTTCTTCAGTTGGGAGTGTGCATGTGGATCAGTCCACTTGGGTCCCTTATCTGAGAACATTCTAGGGAAAAGGGATTGTCTCTGGGTAGTGTTAAACAAATTCTTTTCTCCTCTAGTTTGTGGATCTGAGTGCATTTTGGGTCTTTTGCCTCGTGTATCTTCCCTAACACTTATTTTGATCCAGTAGCTTTCTTTCCTTTTTGGAGCTAGGATAAATCAGTATTTTCTCCCTTTATGAGGTGAGGGGAAGTTCCAGCTTAGTCATTGCAAAAGGAGTGATCAGGGGTCCCTATAACCAGATTCTGAATCACTGGCCTGCAAATTTGCTTGTCTTTATCATGTCAGACTCATGGCATAGGTTTGAGGTAGAAATGTCTTTGGGAGTGCTAAGTATTTAAATTATTTGTCATTATTTCATGAAGGTTGTTTTTTTTTAACCTTGTATCAAGTTTTTGTTTTGTCTTGTATTGTATTTTGTCAAGTATTGTCTTGAAGGCCAATGACTATTAGTAATCTACTGTTTGATAAAGCCAAAGACCCCGGATTTTGGGATAAGACCTCACTATTTGACAAAAACTGCTGGGAAAACTGGAAAATAGTATGGCAGAAACTGGGCATATCTTATACCATATACCAAAATAAAGTCTAAATGGGTGCACAATCTAGGTATGAAGACTGATTACTGTAAGCAATCTGGAAGAGCAAGGAATAGTTTACTTGTCAGATTTATGGAGAAGGTAAGTTTTTGTGACCAAACAAGAGTTAGAGAGCATTACAAAATGCAAAATGGATAATTTTGATTACATTACATTGAAAAGTTTCTGTACAAATTAAGCCATTGTAACCAAGGTTAAGAGGGAAGTGGGAAATTGGGAAAGAATTTTTATAACCAGTGAATCTGATAAAAGTTCTCATTTCTAAAATATACAAAGAACTGAGTCAAATCTATAAGAATACAATACCAGTGGATAAATGGTCAAAGGATATGAACAGGCAGTTTTCAGAGAAAGAAATTAAAAATATCTGTAAGCATGTCAAAAAATGCTCTAAATCACTATTGATTAGAGAAATGCAAATCAAAACAACTCTGAGGTACCACATCACATCTCACTGGTCAGGCTGGCTAAGATGACAAAACAGGAAAATGATAAATGCTGGAGAGGATGTGGAAAAATTGGAATACTAATGCATTGTTGGTGGAGTTGTGAACTGATTCAGCCATTTTGGAGAGCAATCTAGAGCTATACCCAATGGACTATAAATAAGTGCATATCCTTTGACCTAGCAATACCACTTCTAGAACTGTATCCCAAAGAGATCATAAAAATGGAAAAAGGACCCATTGTAATGGTAATGTAATTTGAATTTGAAGATCCCTTTGTATTGGCAAAGATAACAGGTACTTAGCACTTAGTAATTAATCAAGAAGGTATGAATCCCTGTTGCTGATGTAACAGGAAGAGGTTGGCTGAAACAGGAAGCTAATTCAATACTGTATATAAGGAAAAACCCAAAGAGGGAAAGTCCAAATTTCTTGGGACAAGGATCTGAAGGCAGAAGCTGCTGCCCCTGGAGAAAGAGAGAATTTCTCTCAGCACCATCTGGAGGCTGGGCTGTTATTGCTGGACTGAGAATTGAGAAGAAAAATGAGAATTGGTAACTGAGACAGATCTTCTTGAAGCAAACTCCATGGAGGCAGAAGCTGCTGCCACCGGGGAGGCAGAAGAGGAAAGTCCCTCTTTCTGCCAGGCTGAAGAGAATAATTTTGATTTTGAAAACCTGGATGGAGTGATTTTGATTCTGGGAGCCAGCTGAGACTTCTGCTGAGTCCAAGGGCCAGCTGGAGCTGCCAGGGGACTGAGGAAGCATGAATGTGATACTGGTACTTTGTACAAACGTGTTTGTGTCTTTGTTGGGCCTTGACTTCCTGGGAAAAGAAACTGTGAAGGATTTGGAGTGGACTGGATGCTGTGAGCTTTAGCATGGAACAGACTGAAAGTAGGGCTGGATAAGGAACTGAGAGCTGTCTGCCTTTGAACCCAGGTGACAGTTTGTTGAATCTAGGTAGGATCTGGGACCATGGAAGGGAATCCAGGGAATCTGAGAAACCATTCAGAGTCAAGCTGAAAGAAGACTTTACTTGGATATGGTGTACTGACTGAGAAATTGTAAATTTACTAGTGACTTAGAGTTGGAGGGTCTGTATATTTTCTGATAATTGAATAGTGAATGATGAAGGATGATTGAATGATTGAGTTGACTGAATGATTGATTAACTAATTGATTGTACTTAGTGATTGATGACTGAATAAGTGACTGGTTGAGTTAACTTGGTGTGCCCCAGGAGTGGAGAACTTTGACTATTGTACTTTGTAACTGAATTAAGGATTTTGTGAATGCTTGAATTACTAAATGATTGTTCTTTGTTCAAAACTTTGTGATCACTGTAGTGGAAACTATGTTGCCATTTTCTGTGATATGTTGTTGTGAATCCTATATTTTGATTATCTGTGGTAAGTTGTAACATTGTGAATGCTGTACCTTGATTTTCTGTGAATGTTTTGCTCTGATTTGTTATGAAATAAATAGAGTGTTCACTATACTGTGTAATCAGAACCTTAAAAGCTGTTCACAGTAGCATTCTTCTGGAAAGCTGCTTTGGCATGGCATTATACCCATATGTACAAAAATATTTATAGCAGCTATTTTTGTGGTGGCAAAGAGTTGGAAATCAAGGGGATGACCATCAATTGGGGAATGGCTAAACAAGTTGTGGTATGTGAATGTAATGGAATACTGTTGTTCTATAAGAAATGAGGAGCAGACGGACTTCATAATAACTTGGAGACACATATATAAACAGATGCTGAGTGAGGAGAAGCAGAACCAGGAAAACTTTGTACACAATTACAGGCACATCATATATGTGACGACTAACTTTGATAGATTGGGCTCCTCTCAGCAACATAAGGTTATAAGACAACTCCAAAAGATTCATGATGGAAAGGGACATCCACATCCAGGAAAGAACTACAGAGTCTGAATGCAGATTGAAGCAAACTACTTGCTCTTTCTCTTTTTTTGTTTTGTTTTGTTTCTTCTTTCTCGTTATTCACTCCATTGGTTATAACTGTTCTTTACAACTTGACTAATGTTTAATGTGAAGGTATTTTTGATTGAATGCTGCAGTGAGGGGGTAAGTGGGGAAGAGAAAGAGGGGAAGAAAATTTGAAACTCAAGGGATTATGGAACTGAATGTTGTAAACTAAAAGTAAATAAATAAGTTTTTTTTAAAAAAAAATATTGTCTTGCAGATTCAGTTTTGGTTACTCAACATTTGACACTTCCTTCTTTTGAGGTTTTGGGTTCAATAAGGATTTGTGGCAATCAGATGCTCTCCCATCTTACTAGTTGGGTGATTCATATGTAAATATTGACCAATAATCACTTAACTGCTAAATCCAGTGGCCTTTTTCAGACATTATCCCTCATGAGCTCTCCACAATGTTTAATATTGTTGGAGTAGTATATGAATGAATAGTTGTGGAATTTAAATGGTTTGCCACTTTATTATCTACTTTATAAATTACTTTTTATTATAGATAATAGTTTAATATTAAAATATTATCCAAAAGTTTCTTAAGATCATGGAAATATAGAAATAAAAAAAATTTCAAAAGATCTTTTGGTTCACCCCAACTCTAATCACTGAATTACTGAACATTCCAGGTTCACTTCTAGATGCTGAGGATACAAAGACAAACTTGAAAAAAAAATGTCCTGTGATTTCAAGGAGCTTACAGTCTAAGTAGGAGAGACAACAGACAATGTATATGTCTGTCTTGTGTTCATATGTGTGTGTATTTTTTTTTCTATCTGTATGCCAAATAGATGAAAGATAGTTATTGGGGAAGGAGCTAGCATCTGGGGAGGATTGGAAAAGACTTTATGTAGAAAAATAGCACTTGTGCTGTCTTAAAGGAAACATGGAATTCTGAGAAAAGGAGAAGAATATGGAGAACATACTAAGCATAGGGGACAGCCAGTACAAAGGAACAGAGGTAAAAGCTGGCATGCTGTGTATGAGAAATTGTAAGACTCCTTTGCCTGGGATCACTCTGTGTGTGTAGAAGCAGTGTGTAATAAAGCTGGAAAGGTAGGCTAGAACCAGGTTATGAAGAACTTTAAATGCATGATGGAGAAGTCCAAAGAAGTTCAAAAGGAGTGAAGCTGGTGGGAAATGGAGAGTGAAAGAGAGGAGGGAAAAGAGACAAGGACAAAGAAAGAGTAGAAAGGGGCCTATGAATGAGGGCAGTGTAACAACAGAAATAGTCATAAACAAAATAAAATTGAATGTAGGAGGGAAGAATGTGGGGATAGGTGCTGAAGTCTACAGGTGATCCTTACTTCTTTTTAGAATGGTGTATTTATAAGCCTTGCTTGGATATTTGACAGAGAGGGGGAATCTGGGTTCCTGTACTTCTAAAATGCTGCCATCTTCCCATAACCCTCTCTATATGGGGATTGTGGAAAGGAAAGAATCTCTTCTGGCTTGGTAGCAGGAATGGGGGTCAGGGGAGGTTTTGTGGACAAAATGGCATTTGACAAAAATGTTTTTCTAAATGCAAAGGTCTGACTAGCTCACTTCCTTGCTAAACTTTTATTTCTCATTACCCACAGATAAAATACAAACTTTTTAGCCTGGCATTCAATGCCTCTCCTAATCTGGGTCCAACCTATTTGTTCAGCCTTATTTTATACTTCACTGCTTTCCAGCTAAACTAGACTGTAGTTACCCCTTCCACATCATGGGAGTTAAGAATGTGGCTGCCCTAATATCTGAAAAATCCATGTAAAAATATTCTGGCCCTCCCTTCATACCAGAGAAGAAGTCTGAATTGTTCTGATATTAAAAGATAAACTCTTGATATTATACAGTGCTATACATATATTTTATGCATTTCTGAGTTTCTAAACTTTTTCTAGGTTGCCTAGTGGCCTTTGTGTGTCATCTATAGCTCTCTCAAAATATTCCCATTTAATTTCTTATTCTGACTTGTGACATATTGAAACTGTGATGGGGAAAGTTGCAGTGTGGAAGGGGATAACTGAAGTTGTTTTTCTTCTTGTCCATCCTTGCTCATCCTTGTCTGTTGAAAGCTTCTAGGAAATCCCAGTTCATGGGCCATATATTCATAGGACCTTCCCTGATCTCACCCAACAAAAGGTGAGCTTTCCTTCCTTCTCTTTTCCCTCCTCTCTTTCACTCTCCATTTCCCACCAGCTTCACTCCATTTGAACTTCTTTGGACTTCTCCATCATGCTTTACCTCCATAGGAAATTCATAATTGAGAAGTCTCATTGTCCTATAAGATTGAATATGCCTGCTACTCACATCTTATCAATACCTTCTGCCCTTCTGATTGGACACTCTGATTGGAGGACAGAGTCGTGGGATCTAGGGCCTGCCTCTCTTTAAGAAAGTTAGCACAGTCTTTTCCTCATTTCTTGCTGGCTGTACTGCTTTTGGACTCCTCCATCATGCCACTGCACCAAATATCTTCTTCCCCCAACTACCTTCCTCCAATGGATTTTAAATTCCTTGAGGACAGGGACTATTTGTTTTTACTCCTAATTTGTATCACTATTAGTTAGAACAGTGCCTGGGTCATATTAGGCACTTAATAAATATTTATCGACTGACTAACTCAAATATTATTTGAATACTTTTTATGGATCTCTTCATTGTACCTAATTCATTTTTACCTTTTATCACATTTATTTGTGAATGTGTATTATCCCTCCCCCCACCCAAGCTGCTTGATGGAAGAAACTCTGACTGTACTTTGTATCTACTCACTAAGTTTCTTACCAAGTTCACTTTCCTGAGGGGAGACTCTTTGTCGCTCCCCTGGTTAGATCAGTCCCATGGTCTTCCCGCTTGTGCTGTACTTCTTCTCTAGTCATTCTAAGCAGGTGGATGTCTGTGCTTTTTAAAAACTCACTCTCTTAAGAGGGGTAAGTATTCTTTTATAAGGAAGTCTTGATATTCTTATATTTTCATGGAGGTCATTTAACTGCAGCTTCCTTAACTTTCCCTTTAAGGCAACATTTCCCAAAACTTTAATAACTTTCATCATTCTTTCCCTGACTCTCTTTAAACTTTCTATATATTGCTCAAGTTATGAAGTCCCAAATTGGACTTGCTAGTCTAACAGTATTGACTATTATAGAATGCTTACCTTGATATTGGAACAGATGGGGTGAATTGCAGCATTATGCTATATATGCTATATTTTTATAGTACTTTAAAGTGTACAAAGCTCTGTCTTCATATTTAACTCATAAAGTAGGTAGTGAAATCATAATTATCACTATCTTACAAAAGATTATGCCAAGTGGTGGGCGGCTAGATTGCTCAGTGGATAGAGCTCTAGGCCTGGAGTCAAGAAGACTTAAGTTCAAATCCAGCCTCAGACACTTGCTAGCTGTGCAACCCTGGATAAGTCACGTAATTTCTGTTTGCCTTAGTTCACTGGAGAAAGAAATGGCAAAATGCTCTAGTGTCTTGCCAAGAAAACCCCATGGACAGTATGGCCCACAGGGTCACAAAGAGTCTATAGCAACGATTCTGAGTAATAAGGAGGTTAAGTGATTTGCTTGGGATCACACAACTATAAAGTGACAGACAAGATTTTAACTCAATTGTCTGAAACTGATATTCTTTCTACTACACCACAGAGTTTCCTTAATAAGTTAGCTCATTTCTGTAGCACATTAAGGTTTTATGAAATCCTTCCCACCCTTCACCCAACCAGCCTTGTGGAGTAGGTGGCAGAAGTATTATTATCGCTATTTTACAGAAGAGGAAATAGACTTTAATAGTTAATAGACTTTATGTGTTTTTCTTGTCTATGGTTACACAAATAGTAAATTTTACAGCTGAGATTCAAGCTCAGATGTCTTGATTTTAGGTCCAGCACTTTATCTTTTAAGTTCTTGAAATAACAATTGCTTGTTCAATAACCAAAACATAGTGGGTATGATAGTGAAAGGGTGAGGTTGTAATGTTCTCATTTTAGTTCTAATAGTGTAATTAAGTAAGAACAGTTTTTGATGGAATCAGACAATCAGAACTGAGTGGGAACTGGGCCTGCATACCTCCTTGAATCAATGCCATTGTGTGAGAGACTATATGCCACTCACAATTTGTATAAAGGAAGAAGCTATCTCAGAACTGGAGAGAGATTCTTAATCACCTATATTGGAAAACATTTGGAGCAAGCATGGCATTTTCAGGATTTTTTTGAGGAGTAGAGGGAGGACTGAGTTATCACAGAGAAGAGAATTAATCGAAGAGAATCATTGACTCTGCAGGCCTTTTGGAGAAGAGGCACCAGACTAGGGGAAGCCCCAAGAAAAGGTTAGTTCTTTCCCCAACTTCCCTTCCCAAAGTCTGTTGACCTGTAGATACTATAATATAATCTGCTCTTTTGTTGCCCAAACATTCCCTATAAACTGACTTTTACCTCAACTACAAGAAGTCAAGAATTAACTAGAGATCAATTTAAATTTAAGATTTGGCAGAGAGCTCAACCTCTGCCTGGGTGTTAGGAATTTTTCTAACTGAGGTCTAGGAGTGATTGAGTGAACTCAGAACTTTTCATTTAAATAAATTCCCCAGAACCAAAGAGAAGGGAACTAAACAAAGAACTTAAGAAAGGAAACAGCAGGCATAATAAAAACCTTGATTTTTTGGTTATGTGAACAAGAGTCTTAGAATATCTTCTATACTCTTTAACATGGCTGAGATTGCACATTTGGAACTATTGACTGGTATAAATGTTTGATGACAACATTTCATTCACAATCATCAGAGTAATAATCATACAATTATTATCTTGAAAGCATTATAATTTGCTTTCATTTTTGAGGGAAGGGTAAAAGCATTTGAGAAATATACAGGGTTGGTTAATAAATACATCTTGAAAATCAGCATCAAAGATATGTGTTGTTTTATAATATAATTATCAATCAATAAACATTTCTTAAGCACCAACTAGATGCCTCCCCCCCATATCCAATCATTTGTCATTTCTACCTCCATAACATCTCTCGTATATGTCCTCTTCCCTCTTTTTGGACGCTACAACTGCCCTAGTGCAGGTCATTATCACCTCATGCCTACAATATTACAGTAGCTATGTGATCCTGGGCAAGTCACTTAAACTGTTAGTGCTCTAGGCAAGTCTCTAAGACTGTAACTTGTAGAAAAGAGTGCAGCCTGCACTGATGGGGGCAGTTTCTCATCTAGGAATTCCTTTTACCAAGTAATGAAAGGTCCCATCCCTAGTTTCTGTCTTACAGAAAATATGGTGCTATTTGCTGAGGGAAATAAGGTATATAATGTACTGTCTATCCACATGGAATTTTCAGTGTATTTCAGGGAGTTTGTAACCAAGTAGGTGCCCAGCCTTGACATTTCTCCCTGGCTTAATGCTACAGTGAAAAGCACCAGGTTTAGTTGTGCATCTTTTGGCATTCTGGCCTGTATCTTTCAGGATCCAGACTGGGTTTCCTGGTATCTGTCAGACTTCAGTTTAGTCTGAAATTCCTACATGACCTAGTTAGACACACAGCCTTTGGGTAGAGAATAATAAGGGTGAGAAGGATTCTCTGTTATGGCTTTGGTTTGCAGTAAGTGTCCCTGAGTCCACTTGGTCTTGAGTTTGTGTGTTCTCCGAGTATATCTCACAGTTAGAGAATACTGTCTGTTCAGTTCACTTGGGAAGGATACTAGCAGCGGTAGGAAATCTGCAGCCTTGAAACCATATGTGGCCCTCTAGGTCCTCAAATGTGGCCCTTTGACTGAATCCAAACTTCACAGGAACAAATCCCCTTATTAAAGGGATATTCTGTGTAAAACTTGGACTCCACCAGAAGGTTGCACAACCCAGTACTGGGTTGTGGCTTTGAGGCCACAGGTTCTCCACCCCTGGAATGCACATAGAGTGGTGTGTATACTAGATACATTTAAGATGATTCAGTTATATGGATCCTTTTTGATGTCCAGATGTTACCAAGACTGTTACTTTGATGTTTTGATGAATTTGCTATCTTATCTATGCGGGTACTTTTTTCAGATAGCTACCCACCTATGCTGTCTCATCATATGCTACTTTTTTTCTGTGTCTCCCTTATATTTAACACAGGGATTCTCTTACTTCCCCCCACTCCACTGAGGAATCTTCAACTAGCTCTTTTGACATTGCGTTAACATTAATATTCAAATCCCATCTTTTGTAGAAGCCCTTTCCCAGTACTGCATCTTCCTACCTCCACTAATGTATGTGTGGTTTATGCCATTAGACTCCTCTTATTGGCAAAGTACTTGATATTGATTCTATTCCAGCTGAGATTTACAAGACTGGGGGTCATACAAAAGCTGACTGAAATTTTCTAGGTTATGTGGCAAGAGGATATTATCCCCCAGGAATTCAAGGATGGCTTCATTGTCCATTTTCTATAAAAAGTAATGGAAATAGATTGTCCTGTGACAGTCGGGGGAAAGGGAGGTCTCTGTTTTAGTCATTGCTGGCAAAATGCTTGCCAGAGTCCTCCATAATAGGATGATCCTTCACCTGGAAGATGGTCATCTACCTGAGAGCTAGTGTGGCTTCAGAAAGGGCTGAGGAACAGCTGATGTGTGTGTGCTGCCTGACCACCCAGGAGAAATGCCAGCAGCAGAACAAAGGTCTGTACAAAACATTTGTCAGTCTGACCAAGGCCTTTGATACTGTCAGTCATGAGGACTTATGGAAAATTATGGCCAAATATGTTTGCCAGTAAACGTTCATTAGTACTATCTGTCAGTTTCATGATGGCATTCTTGCCTGGGTTCTGGATAACAGACAATGTTCTCAAGTTTTCCCAATCACCAGTGGAGTGAAGCAAAGCTATGTGCTTGCTCCTGTGCTTTTTTAGCATGATGTTTTCTGTGATGTTGTCAGATCAGACAAACATGTCATCGAGGTCAGCTACCACATTGACAGTAAATCACATAACTTGAAAAGGCTATAAGCCAAGACTAAAGTGGAGGGAGAGTTAATGCATGACTTTTGGTTCGCAAATGATTGTGCACTCAGTGCCTGCTAATTTTGGCCTCACAATTAATACCAAGAAAACAGTTCTCCACCAGCCAGAATTACACCATATGTATGTGGAACCATTGGTTACATCAAGAGAAATCTGTGGATAAGTTCACTTACCTTTGCAGTATACTTTCCAGGGATGTCCACATAGATGATGACATTGACACACATATTGCCAGTGCTAGTTCAGTTTTTGGGAGGCTCTGAAGGAAAGTGTAGGAAAGAGAAATTAGACTGCCTACTAAACTGAAGGTCTACATAGTCATTGTGTTGATCTCATTGTTGTGTACTTATGAAACTTGAACAGTCTACCAGTGCCATGCCAGGAAACTGAATTGCTTCTATTTGAATTGTCTTAAATGCACAAAGAGAAATTCAGAATTTTTTTTGGCAAGAGTTAGTTATTTCATCAGTTAATTATTAAGCTCCTACTCTGTATAAATTCCTGTGGTAGTTAGTGTAATCATGGTCCTTATCCTTAGGGAGTTTGTTGACTTTATTATAAAGAATGAATAAAATATAAATTTCAAATCTATTTCATCTACTAAAAAATTGCATCAGATTTTGTGATGGTTATTAAAAGAATAAGGCAGAAGTTCTACTGATAATGCTTTTCCCCTCTCTTATGGAGGTTACCCTGGATCCTCAAAGGCAAAACCAAGGAAGCGCAGGGTCTGGCAGGTTCCACCATGCAGTAAGGGCACCTGAGTGGTATAGTGGATAGAACCTGAGTCAGGAAGACTTCCCTTCCTGAGTTCGCATCTGACCTCAGATACTTAACTAGCTGCTTGATCCCGGGCAAGCCACTTAACTTTCATTTGCTTCAGTTCCTCATTTGTAAAATGAGCTGGACAAGGAAATGGTAAACCACCACAGAATCTTTGCCAATAAAGCCCCAAATGAGGGCAGAGTCGACCACCTCTGAAAAATGACTTAACAGTACCAGAATCAGGCCAATAGGACCTGTATGTACAAAGAACCTTTATAGTAGCCCTTTTTGTAGTAGCACAGAATTGGAAACAAAAGGGAGTATCTATCAATTAAAGAATGACTGAACAAATCATGATATACAAATGTAATAGAATATCATTGTTGTGAGAAATAGAAGATGGTACAGTTTCATGAAAAAAATTAGGAGGATGTGTATGAACTGATACAAAGTGAAATGAGGATTAGGGGAACAATTTATTCAATAACCACAACATTGAAACAATGAACAGCTTTGGAAGACTTAATTCCCATAAACTCAATGATCAACCAGTATTCCTCAGTCATGGTCACCAGCTCAAATAGAATTAGGCTGCTAAATAGTACACAAAGATCCCTGCGGGCACACATTGACTTAGAAAAGCACACATTAAAATTATCTATGTTTTATTGTATTTTTATTTATTTTGTCAAATATTTCTCAATTATATTTTAATTTGATTTGGGCTGCACTTGAGAGTGTTGTAGACTTTGTGCCGCTTTCAGGTTGTGTTTGATGCCCCTGATCCAGAGGCCTGATGAAATATTCTATTCATTTCCAGGCAGAGGTGATGGAATCAAGGTGCAGATTGAGACATACTTTTTTTTGGGACATGGCCATTGGTGGAATTTGCTTTACTTGTCTATGCATAATTATTATGGGGGGGAAGGGTAACAAGGAAAAGACTAGATTTTTGTTAATTAAAAAAATAAATTTTATAAAAGTTTAAAGACTCATATAGTGATTTTAAATCATTACTAAACAATAATTTAACTTATGGAAATTTAAATTTAAGATCCTTGTTCAACAACCAAAGGATCACCATACTGCTGGAACAACTAAATCATATCAATATGGATATGCTCCTTAAAAATGAAACTGGAAAATATAAGGAATATGCAGCTAGGAAAAGGATCTCACAGGCTTTCCTTAGAAAGGCAAATGGGGGGGGGGGC
>JAQQSV010004279.1:0-14872 GCA_028646515.1 Pseudochirops corinnae | reverse complement strand
ATATATATACAGGAGGCATTTCCTGATCTCCTTAATTCTAATATGCGTCTTCTACTGTTTATTTCAAAATTACCCTGTTTATAGACTGACTGTATACACAGTTATTTGCATGTGGTCTGCTCCAATCTACTGTTGAGTTTCTTCACAACAGGGATTATCTTTTACCTTTCTTTGCTTTCCTAGTGCTTAGTTAGCATAGTGCCTGGCACGCAGGAGATGACTGATAAATGTTAACAGATGAACTGACTGATTAAAGATAGCAGGCCAAATCAGAATATGAAATGACTTAATGACTTGACACTATATATAACAGTGTTTCTAATTTGGTGGTGGTGATGGTGGTGGTGGTGGTAGCAGTAGTAGTAGTGAAAATGATGGTGGTAGTAGTAGTGGTAATGGTGATGGTAGTAGTAGCAGTAGTACTGGTAGTGGTGGTGGTAGTAGTAGAGTAGTAGTGGTGATGGTGGTGGTAGCAGTAGTAGCAGTAGTAGTAGTGAAAATGGTGGTGGTAGTAGTAGTGGTAATGGTGATGGTAGTAGTAGCAGTAGTACTGGTAGTGGTGGTGGTAGTAGTAGAGTAGTAGTGGTGATGGTGGTGGTGGTGGTAGCAGTAATAGTAGCAATAGCAGTAGCAGTAGTAATAGTAATAGTAGTACTAATACTAGTAGTAGTGGTAGTTGTGTTAGTAGTAATAGTAATTGTGGCAGTGGTAGTACTAGTAGTGGTGGTGGTTATGGTGGTAGTAGTAGTAATGGTGGTAGTAGCAGTAGTACTAGTAAGTGGTGGTGATGGTAGTAGTAGTAGTGTTAATGGTGATGGTAGTAGCAGTAGTGGTGGTGGCAATGGTGGTAGCAGTAGCAGTAGTACTGGTAGTGGTGGTGGTAGTAGTAGAGTAGTAGTGGTGATGGTGGTGGTGGTGGTAGTAGTAGTAGGATAATGGTGATGGTAGTAGTAATAGTAGTAGTGGTGGTAATGGTGGTAGCAGTAGCAGTAGTACTGGTAGTGGTGGTGGTAGTAGTAGAGTAGTAGTGGTGATGGTGGTAGCAGTAATAGTAGCAATGGCAGTAGCAGTAGTAGTAGTAATAATAGTAGTACTAATACTAGTAGTAGTGGTAGTTGTGGTAGAAGTAGTGGGGGTAGGGGTGGTGGTGGTGGTGGTAGTAGTGGTAGTAGTAATATTAATCACACTTTTTAAAAGTTTAAAAGCATTTTCCTCACAACAACCTGGTGGTCTAAGAAGTACAAGTATGATTATATACATGTTACAGATGAGGAAACAGACTCAGATAAGTCAAGTTGTCTCAGGTCACATGACTAATGTTTGAAGAACAGGAACATGGGTCTTCTGAGTCCAACTGTTTATTTATTTCTTTATTTTGTGATGAAATATAGTCATGCTGACTAAAATGGATCAACTTTCTGAAAACGTGCTGTAGAACCTGCAGACAACCCAGAAATGTTAAGCTTTCTGAGGAGCAGGGAGCCAAGACTAAACATTCTACCGGAGGCAGCTGGGTAATGCAGTAGATAGAGCACCAGGCCTCAGGTATTCACCTACTGTGTGAAACTGGGCAAGTCGCTTAACCTGTTTGCTTTGGGGATTTCCTCATCAGTAAAATGGAAATACTAGCAGTGCCCACCTTTCAGGGTTGTTGTGAGGACCAAATGAGGGAATAATTGTAAAGCGCTTAGCATCATGCCTTGCACATAGTAGGTCTTACATAAATGTTAGCTATTATTACTTGTGCCATTTATCCTATTTCTTCTGGGAGCCAGCTCCATCAATTATTCCATCTCTCTTCCATCTTCAATCCCTTCTCTCTCCTTGCTCTTTCCCTGCCACCTACAACCATGTACATGTCTCCCCAACTACCCCTTAAAATACATTCTTCACTTAATCTTCCCATCTTCTTCAGCTATTGGTCTGACCTCCTTTTCACTGCCCAACACCTAAAAACAGTCATTGACACCTGCTGCCTCTACTATCTCACCACCACCATGTCTTTAATCCTTTGAAATTTAGCTTCCTACCCCCCAGCATTCTACTGGAATGACTTTCTCAAAATTGTCCAATGATCTGCTCAATCTAATGGTCCTTCCTAAACACTATCTTTGACTACTCAAGCTTCACCTATCTTATATTCTCTCCTCCCTTGTTTTCCGTGATGATACTCTTCGTCCTCTTCTTTGTCCTACTCCTCAGTCTGCCCACCAGGGTTCTGTTTTAGGCTCTCTAAGCTTCTTCAATTCTTCTCCTAATAATCTCATTTAATCCCATGGGTCTGATTATCCTCCTTGGGCAGCTAAGGTCCAGATCTATCAATCTATCTCTGATGTCCCCTCTGAACTCTTGTTCTATAGCTCCAGCTGCCCCCTAGACATCTCAACCTGGCTACCAAAATGGCAGCTCAGATGCCATATGTCCAAAATGGAATTGAAATGGACTATCTTCCTCTATAAAACCACTCTCTTCCAAACTTTCCTATTTCTATTGAAGGTATACAACATCTCCTGTCATCTGGCTTTATAGTACTGGAGTCATTTTAACTCTTAGCTCACTCTCAGCCTCCATATCCAGTTAGTTACCAATTCCTATTGATCCTACAACACCTCTCTATCTAATACCTTTTATCTACTCATGCGACCTCTTCCTTCATTTAGAACAGTGGTTGTCAACCTTCCTAATGTCGCAACCCTTTAATACAGTTCCTCATGTTGTGGTGAGCCACAACCATAAAATTATTTTTGTTGCTACTTCATAACTGTAATTTTGCTACTGTTATGAATCGTAATGTAAATATCTGATATGCAGGATATATTTTCATTGTTAAAATTGAACATAACCCACAGGTTGAGAACCACTGATACTGATTTAGATCCTCAGCATCTTTCAGCTAAGCTATTGTAGTAGCCACAGATTTAATCAGTCAATTCAATTCAACAAATCATTTATTAAGCATCTGTTTTTAATAAATTAATGAGTATTTATTAATTACTCTATTGCTAGGAACTGTGTCAGGTGGTAGCAATACAAAGACAAAAATATATATAAAAATGCCTATTCTCAAGGAGCTTAAATCTTATAAAGGAGTTAACATGTACATATTTGAGTAAATATGGAATAAACATATACAGAACAAATAGGTTAATACAAGTAGTTAGGGATGATGGGCACTGGTAATTGGGAGTGGGGGGAAGATCAAGAGAAATGTGCTGGAACTGCATCTTGAAAGAAAAGAATCATTTTATAAGTGGACATGAGGAGAGAGTGGATTCCAGGCACAGGGGATGGCTCCTAGCAATGCATGAAGATAGAGGAGAGGGTACCATCAGTGAGGAATAAAGAGGACATTAGAGTGTGGTGAGAAGCTGGAAAAGTAGGTAGGTGTCAAGTTATGAAGGGTTTTCAAAGACAAATAGAGGAGTTTATCCTAGAGTCAATGGGGAGTTCCTAGAATTTACTGAGTAAGTGAGTGGCACAATCAGATCTGCATTTCAGGAAATCACTCTGGCAGTTGTGTGGAGGCATGTGTAGGAAGAGACTTAAGGCAGGGAGATCAGTTAGGAGGCCATTACAATAGTCTAGGGGTGAGGTGATGAGAACCTGACCTAAGAGGTCAGAGGTCAGATGCAAAAGAAGTTGTGGAGGTAGAAATGACAATATTTGGCAGCTGATTCTACATATGGGGCGAGGGAGAGTAAGGACTATAGGTTGCTTAATTATCAACTGAAAACACTGGAAAAGTGTGTAAGACACTGTGCTGCTCTTCTTGTCTCCAGCTTCTCCTCTCTCCAATTCATCTAATATGAAGCTAACAAAATAATCCTCCTATAACACACATCAGACCCACTCAAAAATCACTAGTGACTCCTTGTTGCATTTGGGATAAAGTTTAAACAGCTCAGTCTGGCATTTAAGATTCTCTACAACTTGGCTCCAACTACCTTCCCAGCATTATTCCCTACTGCTGCCCTTTTTATACTCTGTGTTTTAACCAAACTAAGCTACTAGCTAATACCTAAACTTGATATCCCATCTATCCATTCTTTGCTTCCACATTAGGCATCTTCCACTCATGGAATGTAGTTCCATCTTTTATTCTTTCTCTTCCTTCAAGGTCAGCTCATTTTTTCCCACGAAGCTTTCTCAAATCTCTCCCTCTCTCCCTCCCCCATATTCCCTCTTCTCTCTTTCTTTCTCTCCCTGCCTTTCTTTCTCTCTGTGTCTCCATATTACTTTGTATATACTCTACAGTATATTCAATACTCAAAATCTGTAGTCTTCCACCTCTGCAAAGAAGATTGGGATGCTTATTCTTATCTCTTCTTTGGGGCCAAGCTTGGCCATTATAACTCCATGGCCAGTCATTATCATTATTATATTGAGTAGGCTGGACTGGTAAACTTTTACACTTTCAGCAAGTTTGACTTGAAGTCATTCTACCTGAAGGTCACATTCAGCAGTTCAGTGCTTTGATTTCTCTGTCTGAAAATTATAATACTTTTGACCAGGCTGGTCAAATCAGCTAGATAACAAATGGTATTGCTTTTTTAGATCCTTGAAGGAAACGTATGAAAGAAATATCCATCATCTTGTGCTAAATCATCAGAAGACTATTGTTTGTTTGTTTTTCCAAGAAGATGAACCCTGGAACCAACAGAGGTATGCGTGTGTGTGTGTGTGTGTGTGTGTGTGTGTGTGTGTTTGGGGTGGTGGTCTTTGTTTAAAAAAAATTCTTATTAAAAACAAGTTAAACAGGAAAAGGAAAAAAAATCAGGAAACCCAGAGGAGCTCTGACTTAATAATGATAAAAAGTCATCTTCACTTTTAGGTAATAGCAGATTTTATCCCAATAAGTTGTAGACTCTTGTTCATTCAACCAAAAAATGACATTTTCTAATCTTTTGCTCTGCTTTTACTTCATTCTCCTTGTCCCTGCTATCCTCTTCTTTCCACCTGGCCTTCTCTCTCTATTTCTGTTTTCCTCCTAATTGTCTGTGTTTTTACTACTTCACTTGATACCATCAGAGAAAGCAGAGGACCAATGGGGAATGGAATTCTTTTTAAAAAATTTTTTTCCCCAAACTTATTTATTCATTTTTTAGTTTTCAATATTCATTTCCACAAGATGTTGGTTACAAATTTTTCTCCCTGTCTTTTCCCTACCTCCCAACCCAAAACAGTGAACCTACTGAATACCCCTTCCACCAGTCTGTTCTCTCTTATATTCTCTCTCATCCCTCCCCCAACTTCCTGGTAGGGTACTATACCTCAGTACCTATATATCTTATTTCCCAGTTGCATGTAAAAAACAGTTTTTTTAAACATTTGTTTTTAAAACTTTGATTTCCAGATTCTTTTCCTTCTTCCCTCCTCACCCACCTCCAACTGGGGAGATTAGCAATTCAATATAGGTCATACAAGTGTAGCTACACAAAACATTTTCATACTAGTTATACAGTGAAAGACTAACTCTATTTCCCTTCATCTTATCCTGCCCCTCACTTATTCTATTTTCTCCTTTGACCCTGTTCCTTTTCAAAAGTATTTGCTTCTAACTACCCTCACCCCCAATGTGCCCTCCCATCTATCATCCCTCCTCTTATCCCCTTCTCCCCTATTTCCCTGTAGGGTAAGATACCCAATTGACTGTGTATGTTGTTCCCTCCTTAAGCCAAATTCAATGAGAGTAAGGTTGACCCGGGAATGGAATTCTAACTTCTAGTGGGCTTCAGGCTAAATTTAGGATGCTGGGCAATTGGAGAAAGGGGGAATCATTCTCAAAGAGAGCCTCCCAAAACAACAGATACAGTGAACCATTTTTAATAAACTGGAAACTAGACTATATAGTCTACAATTTGATCAAAAGGACTTCTCTGAAATTATAAAAACAATTATTTTAAAGACACCAAAATGTCTTCCAGAAAGATGCAATTCTATTTTCTCTTTCCAGCAAATATTATCTGAAAAGTTTGAGACACAGTAGCAAAACAATCAGTTGGCTGCCCTCACAAGACTCCCCCCTCCCCAAATTCCACAGCTGTGACCGCAAACTGCAGGACTGTGGTTGGACTTCATTTTTATCAGCCACTGTACAACGGATGGTATGAGGTCATGTTTACACAAAAGAGGCATTTTCAGTTAGTCCTCAGTGAACTGGGAACCACATATACAGATAGGTCATGTCCACTCTTGTAGCCAACAGTCTTATAGTTTAACACACACACACACACACACACACACACACACACACACATACACACACACACACACACACAATCCTATACCACACTATTTAGTTTCTGCCCTGTTTTCTTTCTTTTCAGTTGCTAGAAGAAAGTGTTTCTTGAATAGCACAGAGCTGATAGCCTATGCTGCTATTCAGGCAACAGAGCAAAATATCTGAGAGGATTGAGGACAAACAGGATTCTTTTCATATTAGTATTAGGGACATATCCACAAAATTAGATAAAACTAACACCAGACACCCATAAGGTGAGTGAGACAAATAGGTGATCATTTTTAGGAGAAATACGCGTGATCTACTTGTCCTCCCATAAATTCACTATATAGCATTATCCCCCAATGAACCTTCCTCAAGTTCAGACATTGCAGGGATACTGATGGAACACACCAAATGACTACTCTGCTCTTACCACATGACCAGCCTACCTTTCTCTTAGATCAGACATTGATTTGATTTGATCATTTACAATGCTTCAAAAATCCGTGTTTGAAATTGGTTGCAACCTACTCATATCCCAATGCTTCTCACCAAAGAACTGAATGTAAACATGACCCAAGGGCTACTGTTTATAGAACCATCAACTTAAAACTAAGATTCTAAAAACCTATCAAGACATTCAGGGAACACTTTCTTTCCTGGGGTTGGCTGAACTCAAGTTCCTGTCAAATGGCTCCAGATCGAGCTGAAAGATGTGATGGGAAGAGAATGTACATTTTTTGAGAGCAGAGATCTAACTGCATTTGTATTCCCAGTGTCTAGCATAGTTCTGAGTACTCCATTAGTACTGGTACTTATTGACTGAATATTGTTTTCAAGTGAAGTGTGCAGGGCTTTAGAAAACCTTTGGGGACTGGGATTTCTGAAAAGCTAGGGTGGCAATGTAGGGCAGCTAGGTGGCTCAGTGTATAGACTGCCTGGCATGTGGTCAGGAAGACTCATCTTCCTGAGTTCAAATCTGGCCTCAGACACTTACTAGGTTTGTGACCCTGGGTAAGTCACTAAACCCTGTTTGCCTCAGTTTCCTCATCTGAAAAATAAGCTGGAGAAGGTAATATAAAACCACTCCAGAATTTTTGCCAAGAAAACCCCAAATGGGGTCACAGAGAATCTGACCTGACTGAAAACAATTCAACAACAACAAGAATCGCAAACCAAATGTGAATACTTTCCAAAAGGCTTGGAGAGAACCCTGGAGAACATCATAATCTCGAGGGTCCTGGGTTTCAGTGAGAACTGCACACATTATTAGAAGTTGGAGCATAACACCTCCTTTCACCTCTTCCATGAGGGAGGAGTCAGATCCTTAAATGCCTGTACCCTTCAAGGTGGGGGGATATCCCTTAATTCCTCAAACTTGTTTGTAAGAATACTTTCTTGGGGTCTAACCAGCCCTTAATCCCATAGAATTTTCATTCCATAGGGAAAAAGCAAAATGTGAAATGTGGAGAACTCTGTAGTTAGAGGGCTTGGGTTCAAATCTTACCTCCAAAGCTGTGCGATACAGGGCAAGGCACTTAACTTCCATAGGTCTCAGTTTCCTTATCTATAAAATGAAGTACGTGTAGGGAAAGCTTTCCTGTTGAGGATGATATTTTAGTTGGGACTTGAGGCAGCTACATGGCACAGTGAATAGAGCAACAGGCTTGGAGTCAGGAAGATCTGAGTTCAAATCCAGTCTCAGATACTTATTTGCTGTATGACTCTGGCATAACCAATTACCTCTGTTTGCCTCAGTTTGCACAACTGTAAAATGGGGATAATAAAAGCACTTGTCTACCAAGGTTGTTGTGAAGATCAAATCAGATAATACTTGTAAAAAGCACTCAGCACAGTATACAGTAGAAGCTATATTAATCAATCAATCTTTATTAAACACTATGTACCAGGCACTGTACCACACACTGGGGAATGCAAAGGATCATCCCTGCCCTCAAGGAACATACAATCTAATGGAGAGACAACCTTCAAATATATGCAAAGCAGGCTATATTCAGAGAAAAGAAGAAATAATTAACAAAGGGAAAACACTAGAATTAAGAGGGGTTAGAGAAGGCATCCTGTAAAAAGTTGGGTTTGGGTTGGGACTGAAAGGAAACTGAGGGAAGTCAGTGGTCAGAACAGAAGAGGAAGAACACTGCAGGCAGAGAGGAGGGTCAGCTTAAGTGACTGGACCCAAGAGATGGCATGTCTTGTCTGTGGAACAGTTACTGGATCAAACAGCACACCTTGAGGAGTACAGAGAAAGAAGACGGGAAGAGCGGGAGGTGGCTAAATTATGTACTGCTTTGGATGTTAAATAGAGCATTTTGTATTTGATGTTGAAAGCAATAGGGAGCCAATGGGGTTTATTGAGTGGGGGAGGTTAGTGACATGATAGCTTCCAGCTTTGGGGAAACCACATTATTGACAGAATGCAGGAAGGATTGGAGAGACAGGAGGAAGGAAGACTCACCAGCAGGTTATTACCATAGTGCACAGGTAAGGTGGTGAAGACTTGCCCTAGGTGCAGTGTCAGAGGAAAGAAGTGGGGGAGTATTTGAGAGATGCTGAAAAGGTGTTATTAGCAAGTTCTGGCAACAAGATGGGATAAACGGAGGCGAGAGATAGTGAGGAATCCAGGGTGACTCCTAGGTGGTGAGCCTGAGGGACTGGGAGCATGGTGTTGGTTTATATAGTAAAAGCCAAGGTAGGAGGGAGGACTTAGGGGGAAAACTATTAAGTTGTCTTTTGGACATATTGAGTTTAAGATGTCTACTGAACATTCAGTTTGAGGTGTTCGAGAGTCTGTTGGAGATGTGAGAATGCAGGTCAACAGAGAGTTTGGGGCAAGATAGATAGATTTGAGAATCGTTAGCACAGAGATGGTGATTAAATTTATGGAAGCTGATGAGATCACCAAGTGAAGTTGTAAAGACACAGAAAAGAAGAGAGCTCAAGACTATACCCCGAGAGACATTTATAATTAAGAGGCACAATCTGAAAGACTTCCCAGAAAGGAGAGAGAAGGAGCAGGTAAGATGAGAACCAGGAGAGAGTGGGGTCTCAAAACTCTAGAAAAAAAGAGTATCAAGGAGCAGAGAGTCATTGACAACAGTGTCAAAGTTCCCAAAGTTCCTTCTGTTTCTAGGTCTAGGATGACATAATTCAGATGAATTGAATTCCACCACGAATGTTGAGAAATATCTTTAATGTTGATAGAAGGCAGAACTAGCACTGGTAACTCTTCAAATACTCTCACCTGAGATCAGGAAGTGGAAGAGATAACTTGTTCAGCTGGCCCTTGTTTGCATATTTTCTCTGGTTAGCCTAATTCCAGCCTCATCATTTATACCACCTAATCCTTGAACAGTCAGTGGTGTAACATCTGGTAAATATTTAATAACAGGCTCTCTGAAAAAAAAAAGCATGCTTGAAACACTTTTAATTTTAATCTTCATTATTAAATATTTTCCCTAGCACTTTCTTTGCTCTAAACAATCAAGAATACAATAAATCAAGCCTTGATTTGTAGTGTTTGCTAATCTTTGAGGTGTAAACAATTGCACTGAAATCTTAATCACTGGCTCCTGATCTGCTTATAGCTAGCTTCAATAGCACCCCAGTGAAAACACATTTCTGATCTTCACTAACTCTACCCAACTATGAACCAGCTCATTTCTTATTCTGATTCAGTCCTTGCTCCAACTTCAACTTACATGACCATAACTGGGCTCTGCTGACAGTTATGTCTCCTGCCCCAAAGGTGCTGCTGCTCCTACTGAGGCATCCATTCCCACCTGTTGGTTGTTAAGTAGACAAACAATATGATCTGTTGCCCAAACACCTCCAAGCTGGGGAGCTTCCAAGGTTCAAGATATGTGCTCAAACATAAGAATGCAGCTATTCTTGGGCAAGATCATGCACATCAAAAAAGAGATACTGGTTTCCATGTTTTCCAATTCCAGTGACTTTGAAATGAGCAAGGAATGGATTTTAAAATATTTTCACATTTTGATAGTCACATAGTGAAAACAAGGAGTAATTAATGGATGGTCTATGTCAGCAGTTCTCAACCTGTGGGTTATGTTTAATTTGTAACAATGAAAATACATCCTGTACATCAGATAGATTCATAACAGTAGCAAAATTACAGTTATGAAATAGCAACAGAAATAATTTTATGGTTGGGGGTCACCACAACATGAGGAACTGTATTAGAGGGTTGCGGCATTGGGAAGGTTGAGAACCACTAGTCTATGTGCTCCAGTAACATTCATTAAATGCTAGGAAAATGACAGAAAAGGCACCCAACATATTTCTTGGATCCCCTGTGGCAAATTTATGGGAAGGATTGCATAGGAGTTGCATACATTTAAAAAGCCTTAATGGATTGCAATCTGTCATTAAAAGGACACTCTGATGAGAACACAGACCTGCCAAAATATTGGGATTTTGGTGCCTGTTGATTCTGACTAGGTTTAACGGCAATACTTTACATGTTGATCATGTTTTATAATATTAACATTGCTTCCACACCAATAAGATCACACTTGATTTTATGCTGTGAGGTTGGCAGGGCATAATGATGCTGTGATGTTAGGGTATGCATGTATTATAATGACCACTTTACAGATAAAGAAACAATCTAATGAAATTAGCTGATTTGGCCAAAGTAGCACAGTTAGTCTATGGGTAGAGTTTTGGGATTGGATGTGTGTGTGTGTGTGTGTGTGTGTGTGTGTGTGTGTGTGTGTGTGTGTGTGTGTGTGTAGGGGGGTGAGAGATAATGAAGAGATGAGAATGATTCCTAGATTGTAAGCTTGGGGGACTGAAAGGTGGATATTGCCCTCTACGAGAAGAGGAAAAATAGGAGAAGGGAGCTTTTAGGGGAAATGATAATGAGTTCAGTTGTGGACAAGATGAGTTTAAGATATCTATTGGACATCCACTTCAAGATGTCTAAAAGGTGAGATGGGATTGGAAGTCAACAGAGAGTTTGGTGCAAGACAGGAAAAACTGAGAATTATCTGCATAGAGATAATAATTAAGTCCATGGGAGTTGATGACATCTCCAGGTGAAGTAGTATAGAGGGAAAAGAAAAGGCCCAGGACAGAGTCGTTTGGGAAACTCATGGTTAGAGAGCACAACCTAGATGAGGATCCAGCAGAGGAAACTCAGAAGGAATGGTCTATTAGGTAAGAGGAGGATCAAGAGAGAGTGGTGTCCCAAAAACCTAGAAAGAAAAGAATATAAAGTAAGAGAGAGTGATGAACAGTGTCAAAGGCTACAAAGAGGTAAAAAAGAATGACATTAGGTTTGGCAATTAAGGGTCATTGGTAGCTTTGGAGAGAGCAGTTTAGGTAGAATAATGAGTTTGGAAGCTAATATTGTAGGGATGACAAAGAGCATAAGAGAAAAGAAAGTGGAGGAACCGATTTTATGTGGTTTTCTCAAGGAATTTAGCCACAAAATGCACTTTGTGGATTGTCACTGTCCAACTATATGACCTCAGGGCAATCATTTCACCTCTCTAGGCTTGGTCTCAATTTACTCAATTATAAGACAAAGGTATTGGATTTATAATTTCTAAGGCCCTCTCTAATTTCAAATGCTTGGATTCTACATAAGTTTCTAGCTAAATAAAAAAATACCCCCAAAGTTAAAAGAAATTGACATTATAGACCAACAATTCTAGCAAAATAAGTCTCTCTGTCTCTGTCTCTCTGACTCTCTCCTACCTCCTTCTTTCCCTCTTCTCTGTCTCTCTGACTCTCTCCTACCTCCTTCTCTCCCTCTTTGTCTTTATCCCTGTATCTTCCTGTTCCTTTACTCCCCCATCTCTTTCCACATATATGTGTGTGTGTGTGTGTACATTTATAGATATACATATTTAGATATATCTATATCTACTGATAGATGTCTATATCTATATCAAGCCCTCTACCTATAACCTCTCTTTATAAAAATATACACATTTATCTCTCTATATAGATAATACTTCTACTGATGTAGATATATCTTCTACGTAGCTATATCTATCTACCTATATTTAAGATATATCTATATCTATAGAGGTATTATCTTGTATCATCTCTAGATGTGTTATCTATCTCAATACAGATATATGTATATATAAATCTATAGGTATAGATAGATCGATATCTAGGGGTGAAGGGAGAGAGCGAGAGAGGAGAGAGAGGTAAGTGAAATGTCACCTCTTGATTTTTCTGTAGTGAATTGAGGTTGGAATTTCAGATTTCCTGCTTCATTGGTAATTTACTCTAAGGCAAAAGAGTCCAGTGGAAAGTGCACTGGATGATGGTAATATCTCCTTTACCTGGCAACCTCAATTACCTAAAATACAGCAGCAAACTCAAAGGGGAAAAAGGTGTCTGGGTAGACAAAATTGAGGTCAAAAGCTCTTACTCACAGGAGAGTCTACTGGACTTTCACGCAGCTTCTATTTAACCTTAGTTCACAGTTTTAACAAGTTTGTTCTGTTTTCTCAGTCCACAAAAGATTTTAAACAGCAAATTAGATGAAGTTGATAGAGGTAGGCATAGTAATAAGCATTGATAAGAGACAATTCAAGGAGGAAAAGTTGTGATAAGAAGCAGACTCCTGAACACCAAATGTAAAGCAGACTAAGGATATTTAGTATGGGATAAACAGCCCTATTGACCTCAATAATCCTTAAGGTTATCACCAGCATAGCACAACAATTAATGTTTGCAATGATCCTTATTACCAAAAGGAGATTAAATTATGCTCGGTTATGTACCAGAAAAGTGTATAATACATTTAAGAAAGGTGCCCACAAACACAGATTTTGGGGGGAAAAGTTTTTGGTGTGTAGAAGGGTAAATTTGCGAGTTTCATGACCTATACTTATGGCAAAACTAAGAACAGCTATGGTATGGTTCAGCACTGAGTTAGTGGACAGTGCCAAGATGCTTTCAGTTGAGTGCTTTTGAACTGTCTCATTACAGAGGTACATGGGGATGTTACCAGGGATACTATGGAGGAAGGGCTTTTATTAGAAATGGACATTTTAATTAGTGTGGATCATTTGATACTTCTTGGTGCTCTGAAATATTCACTAAGAACAAGATCTAGATAAGTCTCCATAATGTGGAAAGAACGCTGTTGCATTGTAAACAAGGTCACACTTCCCTGATGTGGATGTGTCTTTGTATCTCTTCCTTAGCCCACTGACTCACTGGGAGACAGCTGGTGGAGAGTATCCATGTCCCTGTGTCCTTTTATTGGGTACCTGGTGTCCTGTGGCAGGGTTTTGTCCCATATTCACATTTCAAAGTATCTGACTTTTAAGTAAGGGCTGAGGTTGTGATAAGAAAATATTTCAGTAACAGTTTGGGTTGTAAACTAGATATCACACTTGTTCTGGTTGCTCCATTCCATCACTGTAAAGGTGTATTGAAAAGCTCGTATATAAAGTTTCAATTATCTGAAAACACATCCATACTGGATATATGAGGCATTATTATGACATCTTGCATCAGTGCCATGTAAAGATTCCTAGGGAAATGCACTAGGGAGAGAGTAAATGGGACAGGTAAATGCTTCCATGAGATGAGAAGAAGAGTTCTTTGACAACTTCCTCTTCCCAACACCATTTTAGTTCAACCAACATTTTATTAAACACCTAAAAGGAGTTGCTGGGTGCAGTGTCAGCTAAGCTCTGTCCACAGGATACTATACTACAGGGGCAGTTAGGTGGCTCTATCCAATGAATAGAACATTATACCTGGAGTTAGGAAGACCTGTGTTCAAATCCAACCTGAAACAATTGCTTTCTGTGTGATTCTGGGCAAGTCATTTTACTTTTGTCTGTCTCAGTTTCCTCATTTGTCCCAGAGGTATTGTGAGAACAGAATGAGATAATCTTGGTAAAGTGCTTTGCAAGCCTTAAAGTGTTATATGAAGGCTAGCTCTTATTAATCCTACCACAATAATGGTGACATCAACAAAAGTTAGAATAATAATAGCTCACATTTATATGGTACTACAAGGTTTACAGAGGATTTTCCTCATGACAGTGATGTAAGATGCCACAAAATACTAAACAAGATCTCTCGGGGGACTATTGTCTTGTACGCATACTGGCTGCTGCATAGCCTGATGAACACCCTTCACTGAAGCCCTTCTTGCTAACCGTAGAGTTCAGGGTCAGTTTTCTTATGAACAGATGCTTTGTTCAGTAATTTCTTGACTGGCCTGGGCATCACAAGAGAAGTTGTGATTGTAATCCTAAAATCCAGACAGAATTAACATCTCCTTATATTCTATGCTAAATTGGTAAAATTGAGGGGAGAGGGATTATCTACGATCAGAAAGTAAATTGTCCCAAATCATTCATTTCTTAGCTATTTTAGCCATTTCAGGCACTTAGGATACACTCTATTGAGATCAAGGGGAGGGGGGCGGAGCCAAGATGGCGGCGTAGCAGCAGCAATATATTGCAGCTCTCACATAGCCACCCCCAAATACCCATGGAATAGGACTCTGGACCAACCTAGAACTTCAAAAACGCACACAGATACTTCCCACTAAAGTCAGCTCGGCTACGAGGAACTATCAGCACTGCCAACCGAAACCAGCCTGGCCTGAAGCTCCGGCTGTGC
>JAQQSV010004278.1:0-14872 GCA_028646515.1 Pseudochirops corinnae | reverse complement strand
CCCAATTGATGGGCATCCCCTATATTTCCAGTTTTTTGCAACCACAAAGAGAGCTGCAATAAATATTTTTGCACATATGGGACCTTTTCCCACTTCTGTAATCTCTTTGGGATATAATCCCAACAGCATCACCATCAAAATTGATCATGTATTAGCACCTAAAAACCTCACAATCCAATGCAGAATGGGAGAAATATTAATTTTTTCAGATGAGGCAATAAAAAATGTGCACCAAAGGACTATAGAAAGATAGACTAAAAATGAATTGGAAATTAAATAATTTAATCCTAAAGTATGAGTGGGTCACACAACAAAGCATAGAAATAATAAATAATCTCATCAAAAAGAATGACAATAATGAGACAACATAACAAAACCTATGAAAGGCAGCCAAAACAGTTCTTAGGGGAAATTTTATATCTCTAAATGCTTACTAAAATAAATAAAATAAAATAGAGAAAGAGATCAATGAATTGGGCATGCAACCAAAAAATCTAGAAAAAGAATAGACCAAAAATCCTCAATTAAAAATCCAATTAAAAATTCTGATAATCAAAGGAGAAATTAATAAAACTGAAATTAAAAAAGTATAGAATTAATAAATAAAACTAAGAGCTGGTTTTATTAAAAAAACAATAAAATAGATAAACATTTGTTTAATTTGATTTTTAAAAAAGAAAACCAAATTAACATTGTCAAAAATGAAAAGGTTGAATTCAGCACCAATGAAAAGAAAATTAAAACAATAATTAGGAGCTATTTTGTCAAACTGTATGCCAATAAATCTAATAACTAAAGTGAAATGGATGAATATTTACAAAAATATAAATTGCTCAGTTTAACAGAAGAGGAAGTACTTAAATAACTTCATTTTTGAAAAAGAAATTGAACAAGTTATCTATGAAATTTCTAAAAAAAAAAAATCACCAGGACCAGATGGATTTAGAAGTGAATTGTACCAAACATTTAAAGAACAATTAATTCCAATACTTTATAAACTATGTGGGGAAAAAATAGGCAAAGAAGGAGTCCTAACAAATTCTTTTAATGATACAAATATGGTGGTGATAACTAAATTGGTAAGATTCAAATGAGAGAAGAAAATTATGGACCAATTTCCCTAAAATTTCAAATAAAATTTTAGCAAAAAGATTACAGCAATGTATCATGAGGATAATACAATAGGGCCAGGAGAGATTTACACCAGGAATGCAGGGCTGGTTTAATATTAGGAAAACTATTAGCATAATTGGCCATATCAATAACAAAACTTACAGAAATAATATGGTTATCTCAATAAATGCAGAAAAAAGATTTTGACAAAATACAACACCCATTCCTATTAAAAACACTAGATAGCATAGGAATAAATGAAGTCTTCCTTAAAATGATATGTAGCATCTATCTAAAAGCCATTGGCAAGCAGTATATGTAATGAGGATAAGCTAGAACTTTTCCCAATAAAATTGGAGGTGGAACAAAGATGTCCATTATCACCACTGTTATTCAATAATGTACTAGAAATGTTAGCTTTAGCAGTAAGAGAAATGGAAAAGAAATAGGAGGAATTGGATCAGGCAATGAAAAACAAACCTATCTTCTTAGCAAATATGAAAGTGTACTTAGAGAATCCTAGATAATCAACTGAAAACTACTTGAAATAATTAACAACTTGAGCAAAGTTGAAGAATATTAAATGAACCCACATAAATCATCAGTATTTCTATATATTGCTAACAAAGTCCAGCAACAAGAGATAGAAAGAGTAATTTTATTTAAAATAACTACAGACAATATAAAATATTCAGGATTCTACTTGCCAAGACAAACCCAGGAACTCTATGAATGTAATAAAAACAAAACAAAACAAAACAACCTCTTCACAAAAATAAAATAAGTTCTAAATAATTGGAAAAATATCATTTGCTTCATTGGTAAGCTGAACTAATAACATAAAATGCCAATTCTAACTCAGCTAATTTACTTATTTAGTGCCATACCAATCAATTACCAAAATTTAATTGATAGAGCTAGAAAAAAATAACATAATTCATCTGGAAGGACAAAAGGTTAAGAATATCAAGGGAATTAATGGAAAAAATTGCAAGAGAAGGTGGCCTATCTGTACCAGATCTAAAACTATATTATAAAGAAGGAATCATCAAAACTATTTGGTTTTGGCTAAGAAATAGAGTGGTAGGTAGTGGAATAGGTTAGGCATATAAAACAATAGATGATGACTACAGTAATCTACCATTTGAAAAACCCAAAGACTGATAAGAATTCACAATTTGACCCAAAAATTGCTGAGAAAATTAAAAAATAATATGACAGAAACTAGTTATGGATCAACATCTTGCACCGTATACCAAGAGGCTGTGAGAGTGCACAAAAGAGATGGAACTCCAAGAGTGGTGGAATATAGTGCTGATTTTATTACCCATGTACAAGCTTTTATAGAATGCTTCCTAATTGATTTCCCCTGATAATGCTGTGCAGTTCCTTGTTCCCAGGCCAGGGGTATATACCACGCTTATCTTGAGGACATAATGCTCACACCTGTGTGTTTGAGCTTCTTCCTGGGGGATGGGGAACTAAATCTTGGCCTGACAGCAGGGCCGAGAGGGTTTGTTCAGCCATCAGGGTCAGAGTCCCATTGGCCTGTGATCCTCTACAACTATCCATATGATAAATGGCCAAAGGATAAAAATAGGAAGTTTTCAGATGAAGAAATTAAAGTAATCTATAGCCATATAAAGTGCTCTAAATCACTATTGTTTAGAGAAATGCAAATTAAGACAACTCTGAAGTGCCACCTCACACCTATCTGAATGGCTAATGTGACAAAAAAGGAAAATTATAAATATTCGAGAGTGTGTGGAAAAATTAGAACACTGTTGCATTGTTGGTGGAGCTATGAATTGATCCAACCATTCTGGAGAACAATTTGGAACTAACCCCAAAGGGTGATAAAATTGTGCATACTCTTTGGTCCAGCAATACCACTCCTAGGTCTGCATACAAAAGAAACCATGAAAAAGGAATAAGGAACCACATATACAAAAATATTTATAGAAGTTCTTATTATGATGACAAAGAATTGGAAATTGAGGGAATGCCCATCATTTGGGGAATGGTTGAAGAAACTGTGGTATATGAACACAATGGAATAGTACTATGCTAAAAGAAATTATGAGCACGCTGATTTCAGAAAACCTAGAAAGTCTTACCTGAACTGATGATGAGTGAAGTGAGCAGAACTAGGAGAACATTGTACACAGTAAGAACAACATTGTGAGATGATCAGCTTTGATAGACTTAGCTCTTCTCAGCAATACAACGATTGAGACAATTCCAAAAGACTCATGATGGAAAATGTTATCTACATCCAGAGAAAGAACTGTGGAATCTAAATAGAGATCAAGGCATACTATTTTCTCTTTATTTTTCCTTTCTTGTTTTTTTTTTCTTTTATTCTGATTCTTATTTCCCAGCATGATAAATATTGAAATATGATTAATAAAATTATACATGTATAGCATTGAGATGGGAGCAAGGGGGACAGAAAAGAATGTAGCTCAAACGTCTTAGAAAAGTGAATGTTGAAAACTATCTTTATATAATTGGAAAAAAATAAAATGCAAATAAGTGGAAAAAATTATTGAAGCAAGGGTTAAAACATTATATGTATTTTGCACAATTTTATCTATGTAAATGGAGTCCACTTTAAACTGTTACAGAAATGGATCAGAAACATTGGACACTACTGGAAATAACTTGTGATAAATAGCAAAGTAATAAACAATAAGATCTTATTTCTCCCCTTCCCTCAAAAAGTAGGCTTCCTTTAAATTCAACATGACAAGGACTCATGTACTTACCCAGTGGTTGTAAGCATGATTAAACAGTGAAAAGTATTCTAGATTTGAAGTCAGATCTGGATTGAAAGATACTTTCTGCTACTGTGATTTGGAATAAAACTTGTAATCTCCCCAAGTCAAAGTTTTCTCATGTATAAAAGTTCCAGGATGTATATTTCTCATGTATAAAAGTTTCAAGAAAGAAAGAAAGAAGGGAGGAAGGGAAGAAAGAAGAAAGGAAAAAAGGAAGGAAGGGAAAGGGAGGGAGGAAAAGAGCAAGGAAGGCTCTCTGGCCTTTTCTTCATTGTGAGCAAGGTCACAAATTATCAGGATAGCTACTTTGGGTAAAGAATGAAGCTGATGTTCTTGGATCAAAGAACACAACTAGATTCTTCTTTTTTAAATCTTTTTTGGAGAGAGGAAGCCAAGGAAATTGGGGTGAAGTGACTTACCCAAGGTCACACAGCTAGTAACTGTTAAGTGTCTGAGCCTGGATTTGAACTTAGGTCCTCCTAACTCCAGGGCTGGTGCTCTATTCACTGAGCCACCTAGCTGTTCCCTAACTGGTGTCTTAGGAATTAAAACTATAACTTTTACCTGATTAGGATACTATTTTACCCCAGAGAAAATAATAATCCAGTGTTTGCTACCATCTCTCTGTGTGTATATGTGTGTGCATGTGTTAAGGGAAATTAAATTTCAGTTTTCCCAGCCTCACTAATGCTTCCATTAAAAGGTGATATTCAATAACAATAGTTTAGTATTGACTTTTCCTATAATCTATATAGTAATAAAAATGGAAGAGATCATAAGGCTAAGCAACAGTATATCCCATGCAGCTTGGAGATCAATGCTTTTAATTCCTCAAGAAAAAGGATATAGTCAGGTAATTTACTATGATGACTCTCTGGACAGCCTACTGCTTAGAGACATGATTTGTTTTTAAACAAAAACAACAATTAAAGAACCCAGTTGCTCTATCCCTTAAAGTGATCTAAGTAATTCAGTAAGGATCAAATTGTCTTCAGTAGTTAAAGAAATGCATCTTTCATCATTTGTTTCCCAAATGGAGAGTTGATCTAATTTTCCTAAAATAATTCATTTCTCTATGCCCCTATTTGAAACCTTTGTTGACTTCTTAATACCTATATCATAAAATCCTGGCTTCTTAGCTATCTGAAATTCAAGGACAACCTGATATTAACTTACCATTTCAAACTTTATATCCCTAAACCCCCCACATTCACCCTTCTCTCTTGTTGAATTGGTATACTTCTATAAGGATGAGTAAATTGATTTACTCAATCCTATCCTACTTAAAGTATATAGAAAAATACACAACCAATCAATTTCATTCATAGGCCTTAGACTAGGTGCTAAAAGTCCTTAGAAGGAAAATGACTTGGTACAAACATCATGTTCAGATGGACCAAAGTAAACTGCCTATGCTCCATGAGTTTTTAATAGTAATGATGATTATGATAAAGATGATGATGGGAATGATGATTGTAACTAAGATTTTTATAATGCATCAAGGTTTGCAAAGGGCTTTAATCAATTAATAAACATTTATTAAGCACTTAATATGTGCCAGTCACTATGCTAATTTCTGCAGATACAAAGAGACAAAAGATAATCTATGACCTCTAGGAGGTCAAACAATCTAATGGGGAAGACAACACAAAAAATAGATATATACAAAGCAAGTTATATACAGGAGAAATTTAAAAATAATTAACATATGAAAGACACTGGAATTAACAGGGGTTTGGGAAGAGTTCCCATAGAAAGTGAGATTTTAGGTGGGACTTAAAAGAAGCTAGGGAGGTCAGTGGTTGAAGAGAAGGAGTGTTCCAGGCTTTAGTGACAGCCAGAGAAAAATCCTAAATCTAAGAGACAGGGTATCTTGTTTGTGGAAAACCCAAGAGGCAAGTGTCACTGAATCAAAGAGTATATGGGTAGGAGTAAGGTATAAGAAGACTGGAAAGGTAGCAGGGCTGGGGCTAGGTTATGAAGGGCTTTGAATGCTAAACCCAGCGTTATATAATTGACTTTAGAGTATAATAGGGAGTCATTGGAGTTTATTTAGAGTGGGGTGAGTGTGACAAGATCAGACTTGTGCTTTAGGAAAATCATTTTAGTATGTTATCACATTTGACCCTCACAAAAATCCTTGGAGGTAGGTTTTATTATGAACCACATTTTACAAATAAGGAGACTGAGGCACAGAACATTTACTTTAATGATTTACCCAAGGTCACATATCCAGTAATTATTGGAGCCTGGATTCAAACTCGAATATTTCTGATTCCAAGTCAGTCCTTTTTGCACTGCACCACATGCTTGTGTGTGTGTGTCTGTGTGTATGTGTGTGTGTGTGTGTGTGTGTGTGCGCACAAATAGCTGCCATCTACAAATCCACCATCTAGGTAAAAAAAGATTCATTCTTGAGGTTGTATTAATCATGATTTTCTACCAGAACCCTGAAAAGGAACTACATGGGGCCTGGGGAAGAGAGACCTGATCAACTCTATTCCTACTTGCTTCATGTCTGCATCGAGAGCCAAGGACAGATAAAGATAGATTCACCATCCCTCAGGGGGACTTCTTCTAGCCATCAGGAACTATGTTACCTCTTTACTACATATAATCTCTACACTTAAGTGTACTTTCCCTTGGATTCTCTACGTACTGATAGAAGAGCAAGTGAGAATTATTAGAGGTGTTTTCATCAACTCTTTTTTACCTCAGCAAATTACTTAAAGCTAGTTGGTAAACATTTATGTGTGTATCTATGTATCTATGTATACATACATATACCTACATATACATATGTGTGTGTATTTGCAGGACCATATTGATTTACAATTTAATTCTTCCAAATATTTAAGAAACAATCCTAACACCATATAAACAATTTGAAAAATACATTAAAAAAATATTCTTACCAAATTCCTTTTATGATATAGATGTGGTTTTTATACCTAAGACAGCATAAAAAGAGAATGAGAATTATAGACCATATAAACTATAGCACAATTATATTATATTATATATTATATTATAGACCATATAAACTATAGCACAATTTCCCTAACGAATATTGTTACAAAAAATTTTAAACCAGCTATCTGCAAAGAGATTACAATAATATATCACAAAGATCATACATTGTACAGGGTGAGAATTCAAGGAATTCAGGGCTGGTGCCAATTAAGAAAACTGTAAGCATAATGAACCATATAAATTAAAACAACAACAACACAGAAGTCATATGATTTTCCCAATAAATGCAGCAAAAACTTTTGATAAAATACAATGCCTATTCTTATGAAAACACATTAAAGTGAAGGAATAAATGAAGCCTTTCTTAAAGTTGTAAATAGTATCTATCTAAAAACAAGAACAAGTATCCATAATGGGGATGAAATGAAGTAGTGAAGCAAGGTTATCCATTATTACCACTATTCAATATTGCATTAGAATACCTTATTATAAAGAACAAAAGGAAATAGAAGGAAGACAAATAGTAATAAAGAAAGAAAATTATGAATCTTTGCAAAGAATATGATGATGTACTTAGAAAATCCTAGAGAATGAACAAAAAACTATTTGAAACAACTTTTTTAGCAAAGTTGATGAAATAAATCCACACAAATCATCAGCATTTCTACATACTACCAGCAAAACCCAGGAAGAAAAGAAAGAGAAATTCTACTTAAACTTGCTGTCGACAAGATTACATATTTGGGATTCTACCTGACAAGGTAAAACCAAGGGACTATAGGAACAACCTTCCAAAACATTTTTCATACAGGTAAAGACAAATCTAAACAATTGGACAAATATTAATCGCTTGCAAGACAAGTCATTATAAGAAAAATAGCATTTCTATTTAAATTATTTTACCGATTCAGGACCATAACAAACTTCCAAAGAAATTTTTTTAATAGAGGTAAAAACAAATAATAACAAAATTCACGTCAAAGAACAAAAGTAAGGAATATCAAAGGGATCAATAAAAACAAAATTGCGAAGTGTCCTAGGTATACCAAATTTTGAACTATAGCACAAATTAAAAATTACCCAAAACAGTCTGGTATTGGCAAGAAATGGTGGATCAGTGCAACAGATTAAGTAAACAGTGCTTCTTAAATTGTTGGTTTAAGTGCTGAAGGGATCACAAGAGGAAAAAAAGTTTAAGAAACCAGTAGTAAATGATCATAGCAATCTATTTTTTTCTTTTTAAATAAACTCACATATACTAGCTTTGGGGACAAGAACTAACCATAAAAAAATTATTGGGATAGTTGTAAAGCATTGTAGCAGAAATTGGGCATAAACCAATATCTCAGCCTGAATACCAAAATAAAGTCATAATGGATAAATGGTTTCAGTATAAAGAGAGATATCATAAATAATTTAGGGTAACATGAAACAATTTACTTGTCATATGTGTGGATAAGGGAAGAATTTATTACCAAAGAAGAGATGAAAGAAAGCAAAATGAGTCATTCTTATTGTATATAATTAATTTTTTTTCACAAACAAAACCAATGAAGCCAAAATTAGAAGAAAAGCAAAAAAATGCAAATAAAATTTTATACAAGTTTCTCTGATAAAGTCTTCTTTTCTCAACTATATAAAGAAGAATCAAGTTTGTAATTAAAAATAATCATTCCTAAATTGATAAATGTTCAAATAATAAAAAGAAGTAGTTTTCAGAAGAATAAATCAAAGTTACAAATAGTCAAATAACAATTTTCTAAATCACTATGGATTTCAGAAATACATATTAAGATATATTTTACACTTCTCAGATTGATTGATATGACAGAAAAGGAGAATGATAAATACTTAAGGGAATAGAGAAAATTTGGGGCACTAAAGCATTGTTGATGGAGTTGCGAACTAGTACAACTATTCTAGAGAGCAATTTGAAACTATAACCAAGGGGCTATAAAACAGTGCATACCATTTAACTGAGCAATGATACTGGCAATTCTGTATTCCAAAGAAAACAAGGAGGAGAGAAAAGGACACATTTGTACAAAAATATTTGTAGGAGCTCTTTTTGTGTTAGCAAAGAATACAGGAAATGGGCCATCAATTTGGGGAATGCAATTTAATATTATTGTACTATAAGTAGTGTACTACAGGATGGTCTTGGAAAAACCTGGGAAGATTTGTGTGAACTGATGGAAAATAAATTGAAGAGAAACAGAAGAATAGTGTATACAACAAAAACAAAGTTATACGATTAGCTTGTAATATTTGTTTACTCTGATCAACACAATGATCCAAGAAAATTCCAAAGGATCTATGATAAAAGAGTGTCATCTACCTCCAGAGAAAGATGATGAACTCTGAGTGAAGATTGAAGCGTACTTTTTTTCTTTTTTACTTTCTTCATTTCCTTGTTTTGTTTTGTTTTTTTACATGGCTACTATGGAAATGTTTTTTATGACTTCACATGTAAAATTAATATAATATTCCTTGCCTTCTCAATGTGGGAAGTGTGGGAGGGATAAAGAAAAACTGGAACTCAATTTTTTAATTGAGTTAATTAAAAAAACCTAAATGTGGAATATTTAATGAAATAAAATAGAGACAAATCTTAAGATCATGTTTCTAAGTCCTACAACATTGATTCTGTGCTCTTTAATTTTGCATTATTTAGTCTCTTTTCACTTAGATGTGCATGTTTTGTTTTAAAATTTCAAAATCTCTCTCAAATTTGATAAAGGGAAGAAAATAAGAGTCCACAGAATGCCAGAAGCAGCTTTCATTGTTAGGGGATAAAGACAGGGCCCAAGACAAGGGGCATAATATTTTTACAGTAAGCATTTGGTAGGGATTTCCTTCCCAGTAGTAATGGAATGTATTTCCAGTAGAAAATAGTACATATTATGAATTGGTATGCAGAAATATACACACGTACACACATGAATTTCAGGTCAGATCAAGAATGTAATACGACTGTCATATGCTTGGAGGTCATTTATTTATATAACATAATGCCTTAAACTCTCTGGGATTCAATTTCCTCAACAACAATACAGAAAATTTAAGCTAGTTAGTCTCCATGCTTCAAACCACTTATAAATACCATGAATTTGGGTAAGTTACTGAATTAATTTATGTAATAATTGAGTAGACACAACTTTATTTTTTTAACTACCATCACTACTGCTACCACTATTATTGCTACCTGACATTTATATAGTATTTGAAGTTCTTTACATGCTCTCATTTGATCTTTACAACAACCATGTGAGATAGATAAGTGCTACACTAGCATTTTCATTCTCCACTTGAGGAAATAGAAGCTGAGAAAGTTAAATGACTGTCCAGGGTCATGTAGCTAGTAAGTGTCTGAGAAAGCATTTAAACACATGTCTTTCTAAATCCAACAGTCTATTAATTATGCCACCAGTCTAGGTGACTACAATAGTACCTAGTGATTATTTGTAAGAGAGAGACAGAGAGAGAGAGAGAGAGAGAGAGAGAGAGAGAGAGAGACAGAAAGAGACAGAAATTAAAGAGATAGGATCTGTCAGATAATACAGAGCTCTCTATTACCTATCAATCTGTATCTATGCATACTCTGTCATGTAGGTTATTAGTAGATTGTATATCTACACAAACACATATCATATATGTTTACATTATTTTTAATATATGTGCATTTATGATTCAATGTGTATAGATATAGATAGAGAGGCATGTAGATAGATAGATAGATAGATAGATAGATAGATAGATAGATAGATAGATAGACAGATAGATGATAGATACATAGATACATAGATACATAGCTTAAGGAATCAAATTCATCCTCTATTTTATGAGAGTGGTGGTAACAAGAATGAGAGTATATGCAAAGAGTTTTATAATCTAAAGTGTTATATAAATGAAATCACTGATTTTTATTGTCATAAATATTAGTACCATTCTTTGAGGAACTACTGAATGTAGTCAGCTCACTGCTTGACTAGGTGCTGTTCTTTGATGGACTTAAGTCTTAAGTGTTGTTCAGTCATGTGTGACTCTGTGATTCCATTTGGAGTTTTATTGGCAAAGATATTGGAGTGGTTTGCCATTTTATTTTCAAGCTCATTTTACAGATGAGGAAATTGAGGCAAATAAGGATAAGTGACTTGCCCAGGATCACAAAGCTAGTAAGTGTCTGAGGCCAGATTTTATTTCAGGAAGATGAATCTTGCAGACTTCAGGCCAACACTATATCCATGGTACCACCCAGCTACCAATTAATTACCTGATGACTTCAGAGCAGATTACCAAGAAAAATCAAAGAAAATATCATCAACTAGTGACATCTTTAAACATTAATGACTCCTCCCTTCTTGTTCATCTTTGTTACTCTTTTCCTAGAAGGTAAGTACTAAAGATTCCAATCGTTGCTCTACATAATATATTCTGCTATGATAGGAATTTTGATCCTAGAATGCAAAAAAATACATATATTTTCACTTTTCAAAGAGAGCTTTCTGATTCCAGTGACCTGCTCTCTAAGCAAACCAAATGTCTTTTTTTTCTCTACATAATTTTGAATAAAATGGAAGTAAATTGAAATGACATTTTGAAAGCTAAAATGAGTTTGCCTAAATCTAGTGTTGATAGCAAATGCATTAGCTGGGGCCACTGTATTTGAACAATTAGAATGCAGCCTTCCAATGCAAAGAATACTATTATTTTGTGTGTGAAAAGAAAAAGCATTTAATTTTTAAACCCACTAAATTACACACTGCACACCAGAGATAACAAGCTGAATAAAACAACACCTTGTATTTGCATACAATAGCTTCCTTTCCCCAAACAATTGTCCACATATGTTTTTCTTATTTTGTCTTCCCATTTTTCCTATGAGGTGGGTAAGATACACACAGACACATACACTCTCCTGTATGTGTGTATGTATATATATATATATATATATATATATATATATATATATATATATATATATATATATATGCATACACATATACATGTATATATACATGTGTATATATTTTCCCATTTTTAAAACTACAAAGCAATATACAAAGACCGGATTATGTCAGACAGTGATTTTGGGACAAGTATTGGAAACTAGGTCTTCTCACATCTAGGACAGAGTTTTTATGCTACATCACTAAGGAGTAACTCATTTCAATTGTCATGATGTTATGTTACTGAGCAAGTGTTAAAAAGCCATAAAACAGGGGCTATCTTCCAGGTCACTGTTTGTAGACAAAAGGAGTCTTGATGATTATAATGGCATTTCACATTCATAGATGAATTAGAGTAGATACTCATGAAATCTATGTCATATGAGATCATATTCTATATCAACAGCACATGAAATCAAAGTTAATCTATGTCATCTCTTCTGAGAGGCAGCACAAGCTAATCAGGAGGGCTTGTTCAAATTTCATGTTAGACACTAACATGTATTAGTATTGTATTCACAGGTAAGTCACCCTTACAAGGCTTAGTTTTCTCTCTTGTAAAGTGGGAATAATAATAATTTCATATAGATGATATATACATATATATATATACACATATGCACACACACATATATGTGTGTGCAAATACTACCTCATACAATCATTATGTGAAAAGCATTTGCCAACCTTAAAATTATTTAGAACTGTGAATTTTTGTTTGCTTGACTGTTTTATAAGCTAGAATCTCTGACTTCTGTATATGATGTCTTTATATAGTAGTTCATATTTAATGCACATTCACAGTTATATGCATATATTCTATATATATGCATAGAGATACATATGTATATATGTATATACATATATATGTATGTATGTATATTATATTATTGTGTTGTGTTTGTCCTTCATTTTTGAGGAGGACCATGGCATCAGGGAAATGATGACATGACTTGCAGTTGACTTTAATCTGAGTGAAGGGGAGCTGTGCAAGTTCACCAGCGTTACTTTCTCCTCCTGAGCCATTTGGATCCAGTGGCCAGATGTTCATCAGGATGACTGGAGATGACCCAGGATGAAATGAGGGACCCTGCCCCTTTCAGGCCTTTTCCTTTACTCACTTATAGTGAGATAAAGCCCATTCAGTGAATGGACCTCTTTAAGAAGTGAGTTAGGTCACTTAGAAGAAGAAAAAAAGGAAAAAATCAATCTGGGAGGGGAAGACCCTCAGGGTCACTGTTCCAAAGAGAAACAATGTCCACTGACATTCACTCTAAGCCAGGAGGGCTCAAAATATAGCCATTAAGTGGAGCTTGGGCAGGGACCTCTTGTGGTCCAATCTAAGAGCTTTAGAGTGAACTGAGTTTAAAATTTTGTGAAAGGAAGGAAGGAAGGAAGGAAAGAAGGAAAGAAATAAGGAAGGAAGGAAGGAAAAAAGAAAGGAAGGAAGGAAGGAAGGAATGAAGGAAGGAAAAAAGAAATCTAGCCAGTAAACCCCAAGTTAAATGTGCAGCTTCTGGTCATCATCAAAATTTAACTTCTTTTGGAGAGGAGAAGGAGAAGGAGAGGGAGAGGGAGAAGACAAGCTGAGTTACCCAACTAACTAGGTCCTCATTCAGGAAGCTTCCCTCCCTTTCAAACTTCCTTCCTTCCTTCCTTCCTTCCTTCCTTTCTTCCTTTCTATGTCCCTTCCTCCCTCTATCCCTTTCTTCCTTCCTTGCTTCCTTCCTTCCTTGCTTCTTTCCTTCCTTCCTTCCTTCCTCCCTTCCTTCTTTCCTTCTTTCAAAAACCTTGAATCCAGTTCACTCTGAAACTTATAGATTTGACCACAATATGCCCCTGCCCAAGTTACACTTAATGACTCTATTTTGGGCCCTCTTGGCTTAGAGTGAAGGTCAATGGTCACTATTTCTCTTTGGAACAGAAACCCTGAGTATTTTCCCTTCCAAGCTTGAATTTTTTTTTTCTAATTAAAGGGGCCATCCCTTTAATTCTCACTTCTTAAAGAGGCCCATTCACTGAATGGGCATTACCTCACTCTAAATGAGTAGAGGAAAGGTATATTATATACATACTATATGTACATACATGTAATGTAAGCAGTAATTTGAAAAGTGAAAATTTCCATCAATAAGGATATGTTGGGAGATGCATGAATATGCCAGTTATCTACAGCTTTATTGTAACAGGTACTCCCTTCAAGTGAACTGAAAACCAAGAACATCATATTAGAGGAGCTTCAGTAGTCAATTAGACTGAAAAATATCAGACCTTAATGCAAATCATCAGGTGGTCCATTAACAATTTATTAAATATGTACTATCTGCAAACCCTGGCATATGCAAAGATACAACGAAAGGCAAATATAGACAGAGGAAGAGAGAGAGAGAGAGAGAGAGATAAAGACATATAAATATATATGTGATATCAATGAGCTCACAGTCTAATGGGAGAGACAACATACAGACAACTATGTATTAAATATCTATATACAGGTTAAAATTTAGATAAACAGTGGCAAAAAGTGTAAAGCCAAGCATGAGCAGCTTTCCAGAGGAATGCTACTGTGAACAGCTTTCAAGGTTCTGACTACATAGTATAGCACGCTATTTATTAAATAACAAATCAGAACAAAACGTTCACAGAAAATCAAGGCACAGCATTCACAATGTGTATTGGTAATGAAATTTGGAGATGGCCTTGTATTGGTTTGGCTTTTGGGTTGAGTATTAAAACCCAGAGCTTGTGAATCCCACTTGTGGGATGGAATTGTTGACGTGAAGAAAGAGGGCCTAACTGGGAGGAGCCGTGAATTGGGAAGGCGGCCCAAGCCTGGAAAAGGTTAGAAGGACTTTGGGAGAGCAGCATCCAGTATTGTGGAGCCTGAGTTGCTGAGAGAAAGATTACTAAAAACCCGTTGGAACTGCCACCTGGTACTGCCACCTGGAACTGCCAAGGACTGAGGAGGCATGGCTGTGATGCCGGGATTTTGTCTCTCTTTTGATGTTGTTTTGCCAGATTCACCTAATGGTGAAGGACAGTGCTGCTGTTGTAGAG
>JAQQSV010004277.1:0-14872 GCA_028646515.1 Pseudochirops corinnae | reverse complement strand
GTTCCTTCTCTCTAGATTATTTAAAATAGAAATTTGATTTCTATTTGTCAGGGATATAGTAGAAGGGGTTAATGACCAAATACAGACTGAAGTAAATGGCTTATGAGGTCCCTTCCATTTCTGAGATAATATGATTCTTATTCTGTAAAATGGGGTTCATAATTTTTCTCTTCTTATTTAATTCTGAACCTAGATCAATCATTTTTTATAGTACTTGCTCAAAGTCACTATGTGAAAACTTTTTACACTAGGAATTAGAGTGACTATCTCTGTCTCTCTTTCTCTATCCTTTTGTCTCTGTGTCTCATTTCTCTGTCTCTGTCTCTCTGTGTCTCTTCACACACACACACACACACACACACTTACCATACACTTATGCATTTATGTATAATATGCATCATATATGCATTACATGTATGTTTTGTATGTGTCCTTTATAAGTTATTCATTAGATGTTACAAGCATATTAATATGTATGTATACACACATTAACTCTATTCAACTGATTTTATAATTGATGTGCTTTTTATTCACAGTTTATAAAGTACAGAAGATTAGATTGATCTTCTTTAAAGAAACTATGATTTTCTCTGAGTAGGCTTTGTAATATCTCCAAAGCAAAATAGAAATAGTACAATATAATTTCTATACAGGAGTATCTGAGGTGGCTCAGTAATAATAGGGAATCACTTTTCTATTTGTATTCCTTTACACAATAACCATCATGACATTGTTGAACATCTTTGCTGAGCTGGTCTCAGCTGGTCTTTGGGTTGATACTTAGTGGATCACCAAACAAATTTATCTCCCTGATTGAATGTGGCATATTATTTTATGATTCTAACATATACAGGGGATACACCTTACTTAAAGATGATCTTTAAGGCTTCAGCTTTATTTTTTCTTTCCTAGAACAGCAAATAATGTTTTTTTTAATCAAAAATAAATAGATATGAAAGGATTTTATATTCTCTATATCTTTCAGTGAATTTCCTAACTGTGAGAATATAGCCTGCTAGACTGTCTCTTTTCTTCCAATGTTACACAAAAGATACTCTTGATATCTGCATAGAGCCATCTTAGGTAATTATAGAGATAAGAAAAGTAACACACTCTTGTGCTAGGTGGTGACTTCTAAGTCACATTTTTTAGACTATAAATGCACAGATAAATGTACTGTTTATCATATATCCATTCATTTGGAAGGTTTCACTATTCCAAATATATTGGATGATAATCTTTTGAATTGTGTCATCTGTAAAGATTTAATTATTTGTTCAGGTCTAGGGCTCCAATCTTCTCAACTTTTTTTTTTTTCTCAGATGTCATTACCACTATTTTACATGATACTTAGTATAGATTCAATATAGAGTTGTTCTCATAAAAATTTTGTTGAAAATACAGTATTTTGGATCTCTTTTTTTGTTTTCTTTCTTCCTGTTTCATTTACAAGTCTTTGTGTGATGATCTGGCATAGTAGAGTCCCTTATAGTAATCTCTAGAAGCTTCTCTTTTTCTTTTCAATTGGTGTTCACTCTTTTGTTAGATAAACATTTTGATAATCTTCTCAGTAATATGTTGCAAAGAAGTTTGCCCTTTGCTGCTATGAATCTCTGTTTGATAAGAAGATCAACCATTTGTTGATTAGGGCAATTTCTAGGTGTTTTGATCTCTTCAGTTTGGCAAAAGTTATTTTAAGATATGGGGATGAGACAGCATGATTCAGTGAATAGAAAACTGCTTTCAGAGTCTGGAGAAACTGGTTCCATGTCTCATCTGTGACATATACTGACTGGCTGACCCTGAAAGATATCCAACCTCTCAATACCCCAGGCAACTGTCTAAGATGATAAATTACTGAAGTTATCTATCTGAATTGGCAGAGGAATTTTCCTCACCTGAGAGTGCACTACACCCGTGAAATCGTTTCTGAAAAAAAGAAAAATATAATACATGGTGATTGTCGGACAGTATCTTTACTTTGATCCACTTCCTATTACTGGGGCAATTAGTAGCAGGCTTACAAAAGTGAATTTTGAAGCACATTCACTGACCTCTTATCACTATAATGATTTTTTCCCCAATGTGCTAATTATTTTTTTATCTTCAATCCAACTGGTTGATGATCTTATCACAGACAACTGATTTTTAAAATGACCCATGTTTGGACAAAAATTGTTTACTGTCAACATGAAGCAAATTTCGATTTCTGTTGTTTTATGTTTGCCATTCTAGTCTCTTTTTTCTTTTAAGAGGGAGCAAAGTAGGGCAATTGGGGTTAAGTGAGATGCCCAAGTTCACATGGCTAGTTTTGTGTGTGTGTGTGTTGAGTGTCTGAGGCCAGATTTGAACTCAAATACTCCTGACTCCAGGGCCAGTGCTCTATTCACTGAATCACCTAGCTGCCTCAATTCTATTAACTTTTAACTCTATTCCTGAAGAAAGTATTTATCACATATTGGCATGAGCTTTTGGAGCAGTTAACAAGTCATCCAATCCCTTCCCCTTAATCACAAATAATATTTTCCATTATTATTTTGCGATCTTTCCCCAACTCCACATTTGCTTTGAATACATAAAATATGAAAGAATATATTGATATCTTGGAAAATCTAATTCATTTTTTCATAAATTATTTTTTCACCCTTTTAAAAAAGATGTTGGATGGTATGATGAGGTGGTGCAATGAATAGAGTACCTGCCCTGAAGTCAGGAGGACCTGAGTTCAAATACAACCTCAGACACTTGACACTTACTAGCCCTGTGAACTTGGGGCAAGTCACTTAATCCCAATTGCCCAGCTTTTCCCCCACCAAAAAAAAAAAAAGCAAATAAGACCATAAAAAGATGTTGGCACAGAAGACACAGTTAGAGTTGTGGTTTGTTTTTTTTTATTTTTTCCTGGATGCCTTTTAATTCCTTTTTCTTAATTACTTAGACACTTTATTTTGTTCCTTCCTTCCTAATTACTCCTTTACTTGTTTCCCATTTTGATGCTTATTATGCTTATGGTAAACTCACTAAAAATATGGACAAATGTTCCATCAGTGATCGTTCTCATTGATTTGGGGCTCAAGATAAAATCAAAGCCAACTGTTTTGCCTCTGCAAATAGAAACAGAAATCCATCTTTCAATTTAGTTGCAATTTATTTTTTGTCTTATGATATTATTTGTTATTATATATTTTTTTTAAATTTGAACAGACTGGGTCAATCTAGTGGATCATAGATTAAGAGACCCAAACAATTAATGTTTGGAGATGATCCAACAATTGTGTGATGCTTAGTATCTTCTGACCCATTTTCAGTCATGTTAGCACTGTTACTATGGAAACAAAAGGGCCACCACACTAAGCAAGGATTGCTTTATATTTTTCTCTCTTTCTTAAGTTTCCATGGCCAACCTAGTAATGTGTTTTTTTTCTGGTGATTGTCTCTTTGTATTTCATAAGGTTGCTTCTTGGAAGTCTCTTTGTATTTCATTAGGTTGTTCCTTAGAAGACACAGTTTATTCTTGGCAGTAAGCCTTTCCAACGTGGTAAAACTTGACAGAAATTATGGTGAAATTACATAGACTTTACCTTTGAAAATTTATAATCATCTGCATGTTTCTATCAGTCAGAGAGAGAAAAGGGATGGGAATCAAGTAAAGGAACCATTAGGAAGGTAGAACAAAGTGAAGCATCTAAGTAATAAAGAAAAAGGAATAAGAATGCATCCAGCAAAAAGAGATGATCAATAGATTAAATAATACAGAAAAGCTCTCCCTCCACCAAGAAAATGAATTGCGGTTGTTGGGCAGGGTGACTCCTTTATTAACCATTAAGAAACACATTTCTGTGAATAGAAAATAGTTTGGAGGCTTGAAGACACTGCTAAATTGCCCTTTGAGAAACTGACTCAAGTCTTTGTTGACATAGTTTATCCTTCCTATGAAGAATATCAATATTAGGCTATACTAAAGCAAACATATTATAGATCTGAATGACTATTCTCCAACTCTGCAGCTAGGTAATGTGAACAACAGACACCGTCATACCAAATGTGAGAATATGTACATTAAAATACTATATGAATAAGACCTTTGCAACCTAATATAGATTGGAGATGTGCTGGTTCATCACTCTACTTTCATAGTATTTCAATGACAAAGAAAATAATGGCTAGTAGATAGAATACTGGATTTCAAGTAAGATCTAGTTCAATTTCCACCTGTGTTATGAGCTAGTCATTTAATCTCTCTGAGTCTGTTTCCTCATCTATCAAATGATGGAGTCAGACCAAATCACCTCTACAGCACCTGCAAGCAATAAATCTATGTTTCTATACTGGCTATTTTCCACTGGATTCAAAGAGAACTAATAAGTGCCGATACTTTTTTAAAAAATTTAACACTATTTTCCCCTATTACATGTTAAGACAATTTTAGCATTCACATTTAGAAGATTTCGATTTCCAAGTTTTTTCTCCCTCCATGCCCTTCAATCTTCTAAATGTGGTAGGGAATTGGGCATAGGTTATATATGCACTATCATGGAAATAATATATCCCTATTAGTCACAGTTCTGAAAGAAGAAAGAGACCAAAAGGGAAAAAAAAAACAAAAAAGGAATAAAATAAATGAAAAAGTATGTTTCAATCTACATTCAGAGTCCACCAGGTCTTATATGGATGTGGATAAGTTTCTTTTGAGGCATTTGTACTTCTCTTCCATCACTGTATTGCTGAGAAGAGCTGAGTAATTCATAGTTGATCATAACACAATATTGTTGATACTATGTACAATGTTTTCCTGGTTCTGCTCATTTCACTTTGCATCAGTTTATACAAGTCTTTCCAGGTTTCTTTCTGAAATCTACCTCTTCATCATTTCTTATTGAACAATAGTATTCCATTACATTCAAATTCTGCAGTTTGTTCAGCCATTACCCAACTGATGGCATTTCCTCAATTTCCAATTCTTTGCCTCAATGAAAAGGACTGCTACAAATATTTTTGTACATGTAGATCCTTTTCACTTTTTATGATATCTTTAGAATACAGTAGTCTCATTGCTGTATAAAAGTGTATTCAGAGTTTGGTTGCACTTTGGCCAATCTAAAGCTCCACCAAAAGTTCATTAATGTCCCAATCTTCCCATATCCTCTCGAATACTTATAATTTTCCTTTTTTGTCATATTAGTCAATCGATAGGAATGAAGTGTGTAAAGTCACAAATGACAGCTTTCCCGAAGATTGCTGCTGTGACCAGCTTTCAAGGTTCTGATTATATAATATAGCAAACTGTCTAATTATTCAATAACAAATCAGAGCAAAACATTCACAGAAAATTAACGTACAGCATTTACAATGTCACAGAAAATCAAAATACAGCATTTACCATGTCACAACTCAACAAATTATCACTAAAATGGCCACATAGTTTTCACCAAAGTGATCACATAATTTTCAACAAAGTATAATCATTTAGTAACTCAATCATTCAATCATCCTTAAGGAGCCTTGCCTCATTAAAGGATGCAAAGTAAAAAAGTCAAAGTATTCTACCCCTAGGTAATAGATTCATTTAGTCAATCACAAAGTCTTAGGTCCTCAGTTCAGTCACAAAGTACAAAAGTCAAAGTACTCTACCCCTATGTAGTCTCAATTAGAGATTAGCTTCCAATTGTAAACAAGGTACACGTTCATTTGCTCAGTCACAAAACACAAAAGCCATCCAGCCCTAGGTCACAACTAGGTTACAATATCATCACAGCCTCCAATACCCCAGGAGAGATCTTTTCTTCATCTTGACCCTGAGGCAAGATCTCAGCAGTTTCTGTTGTGGGGAAGAAAAAGCTTAAAAAAGACACCACAACATTTATGCACACTGAAAGCATCCTCTTCAATTCACCTTCTGCCTGTGAAATCAATCTAGGCCTAACAAGGTCTGAGGCCTCTATCAAAAAATGACTCTAACAAAGTAATATCAAAACAGACAGACAAAATCAGACAGACAAAATACCAGTGACACAGTCATGCTTCCTCAGTTCTTGGCAGCTCTGGGTGGCAGTTTTCTCTCTCTCTGTCTCTGTCTGTCTCTGTCTCTGTCTCTCTCTCTCTCTCTCTTTCTCTCTCTCTCTCTCTCAATCTCTCTCTCTCTTTCTTTCTCTCTCTTTCCACAATGCAGCTCCCAAAAGTTCTTCTGGTCTATCTCTGCTTAGGCTTCTCTCCATCCACAGCACCAGCTCCTCCCAGTTCAGCTCCCACTCTTCATGTCAACAAGTCTATCCCACATGTGGGATTCACAAGCTCTGGGTTTTAACATTTAACCCCAAAATCAAGCCAATAAAAAGTGATCTTTAAATTCCATTACCATTACAAGGTGCTACCTCAGAGTTGTTTCAATTTTGCTTCTGGACCCAAAAGTGAGCTAGAACATTTTTTTCACATGCCTATAGATAGCTTTGACTTCCTCTGAAAATTGCCAGTTTATGTCCTTTGACAATTTATCAATAGGACAATGAATGACTCATATTCTTTCGAATTTGAAATATTTCTGTATAAATGTCGTAAATGAGGCTTTTATCAGAGAAACTTGCTGTAAAGGTTGGTTTTGGGTGATAAAGCCAAGACAGAAGAGTAAAATCAGGGACTTCAGTGAGCTCACCCCCAAAGCCCTCAAAATATCTGTAAATATGGACTCTAAACAAATTCTAGTGATGCAGAACCTACAAAATGACAGAGTAAAACACATCTCCAGTCCAAGATAAACTGGAAGGCAAATAGGAAGGGTATATTACACCAGACTGGGAGCAGAGCAAAATCCAGCTTGGTCTGTGACTGGGGAAGATGGAGCTGGAACAGGCCTTAGTGGATTGAATTGTTGACAGCTGTGGCAATATCCAAACTTCTCAACCAACAAATACTGACAATAGTGTGGAAGGTCAGTGGGGGAACTCTGTGGTACCTGGATGAAAGAGGAGCTCATATGGTCTGGCTCCATCCCTGGTATGGTAGAGGTGGTTGTAGTGGTGGCAGCAGCAGCAGTGGCTGCTTTCTGAACTCTGGGCCCACAGATGGTGGGGGATCAGTGGCTGATGCAAAACCCTTGAAGCCTGGGACAGTACACCCACCCATACCCCAACCCCATACTCTCACTGGAAGCAGAGACGTGCCTTGACAAGGAGTTCGAAAGCCAAATATTTGACTAGGAAGATGAGTAAACAGTGTAAAAAGGTCAGCCTATAGAAACTTACTTTGGCGACAAAGAAGATAAAAACATACAACTAGAAGAAGAAAACAAAGTCAAAAAGTCCAAGAAAAAATATGAATTGGTCATAGGCCACGGAAGATATTAAAAAGGATTTGAAAATCAAGTAAGAGAAGTAAAGGGAGAATTGGAAAGAGAAATTAGAGTGCTGCAAAAAAATCATTAAAAATGAGTCAACAGCTTACTAAAGACCCAAAATAATTACTGAATAAAATAACACCTCAAAAACAGACTAATCAAAATGGCAAAAGAGGACCAAAAAGCCAATGAGGAGAAGAATGCCTTAAAAGTCAGTATTGTCCAAATGGAAAAGGAGATTCAAAAGCTCACTGAAAAAAATAATTCCTTCAAAATTGCAATGAAGCAAATGGAAACTAATGACTTTATAAGAAATTATAAAACAAAACCAAAAGAATGAAAAAATATGGTTTGAAATATCTCATTGGAAAAACCTCTGACCTGGAAAAATAGATTCAAGAGAGATAATTTTAAAATAATGTTGGAGAACCTGAAAGCCATGATTAAAAAAAGAGCCTAGACATCATCATTTAAGAAATTATCAAGAAAACTTGTCCTGAAACTCTGGAACCAGAGGTTAATATAAAAATTGTAAAAATCCAGCAATTGCCTATCTAAACAGATCCAAAAGGAAAACTCCTAGGGATATTATAGCCAAATTCCAGAGTTCCCAAGTCAATGAGAAATTATTGCAAGTAGTCAGAAAAAAACAACTCAAGTATTGTGGAAATACAATCAGAATAACATAAGACCTAGCAGCTTCTACATTAAGTGAGTAAAGGGCTTGGAATATGATATTCTGGAGGTCAGAGGAGCTAAGATTAAAACCAATAATCACTACCTAGCAAAAATGAGAATAATACTTCTGGGGAGAAAATGGACATTCAATGAAATAGAGAAATTTCAAGCATTCTTCCTGAAAAGACCAGAGCTGAATATAAAATTTGACTTTCAAATGCAAGACTCAAAAGAAGCATGAAAAGGTAAACATGAAAGAGAAATCATATGGGATTTATTAAAGTTGAGCTTTTACATTCCTACATGGAAAGATGAGAGTTATAACTCATGAGACCTTTCTCAGTGTAAAGGTAGTAGGAGGAAATAGATAGATAGACAGGCAGGCAGACAGACAGACAGACCAATTGATTGATTGATCAATTGATAGATAGATAGACAGGCAGGCAGACAGACAGACAGACCAATTGATTGATTGATCAATTGATAGATAGATAGATAGATAGATAGATAGATAGATAGATAGATAGATAGATAGATAGCACAGAGTGAGATGAATATGAAGGGATGATGTCCAAAAAAATAAAATTAAGGGGTGATAGTGGTATATTTGGGAGGAGAAAGGGGGAGATAGAATGAGGTAAAGTATCTCAAAGAGGCCAAAAAAGGTTTCACAATGGAGTTGGAGAGGGTGGAAGTGAGAGGGAATGAGTGAACCTCACTCACTCTCATCCGATTTGCCTTAAGGAGGGAATAACATTCATACTAAGTTGGGTATCTTACCCTACAGAAAAGTAAGTAAGGAAGGAGGTAAAAGGTGGGTGGGAGGGATAATAGAAGGGGGCCAGATTGGGAGAGGGTATAGTCAGAAGCAAACACTTTTGAAAAGGAAAAGGGTGAAAGGAGAAAATAGCATAAATGGGAGGTGGGATAGGATGGGGGGAAATATAGTCTTTCACAACATAACTATTATGGAAGTGTTTTGCATGATTACACTTGTATAACCCATATTTACTTGCTTATCTTCTCAATGAGGGTGGCTGTGGAGGGAAGGAGGGTTAGAATTTGTAACTCAAAGTTTTAAAAACAAATGTTAAATATTGTTTATACATGCAGCTTGGAAATAAGGTATACAGGCAATGGGGTAAAAAATTCTGTCTTGCCCTACAAGAAAATAAGGAGGAAAAGCATAAGAGGGGTGTGTGATAGAACAGAGAGCATACTGAGAAAAGGGTTAATGCCCAAATGCATAGCATCTTGGAGTGGGGGGGGAGGGAAGGGAGAGATAGGGAAAAAGCTTGGAACTCAAAATCTTGTGTAAATGAGTGTTGAAAACTAAAAATAATTAAATCAACTTTTTTAAAAGATTTTTTTCCATCCTTTTACTTTCCTTCTAATCTTGGTCATATTGGTTTTGTTTCTGCAAAGAATTTTAATTTAACATAATCTAAATTAAGTATTTTACATTTTGTAATGCTCTCTATCTCTTCTTTGTTCACAAATTCTACCCTTCTCCTTAGATCTGACAGGTAAACCATTCCATGCTCTTTTAATTTGCTTATGATGTCATCCTTTATGTATAAATCATCGTCCTATTTTGAACTTATCATGGTATATGGTGTGAGATGTCAATATGTACCTCGTTTTTGCCCCATTGTTTCCAGTTTTCCCAGCCTGTATCTTCCCACTTAATATCTTTAAGAATTTGGCAGCCAGAGGGCTCACTTTGAGAAGAGTTGTATGATTTGGCCAGATGAGACTCTAGGAAGCTGTTGAGCACCCTGGCTTTGAAAAATCCAGATGCTGATGCTTCCCTCTCTGGTAACTGACTAGCTATGGATGTAATGGTCAGACACTGCAAGCCCATCTGCTGATCTGTTTCTTTGTTTGCAATTTCTGTTTGCATTCTCTGAAGTTCAGGGTGTCGACTTTTCCCCCTGAACTAGGTAAATGATATATGTTTGATTGATTAAAGTGAGACTATTAACCTCCCCCCCCAAAAAAAAAAAGAATTTGGCAGCTAGAAGGTGGAGCCAAGAAGTCTGAGAGAAGCCAGGAAATTGTCTGAGCTATCCCATCTCCCTCAGAAACAGCATTAAATCATGTTTTTAAATATATTCTGGAGCAACAGAACCTACAAAAAGATGAGGTGAAACAATTTTCCAGGTTAAGATAGCCTATAAACACTCCAGGAAAGGACTACTTCACTTGGATAAAAGTGGAGTGCAGTCCAATGAATACAGTGTCTATGTAGCTCAACAGGAAGCTTTTAGCCAAAGCACATGTCAGCCTCATATGGCAAGCCAATCACACAACAATGCAGCTGTGAAGCCCCCAGCCCAGCTCTAAAAGCAAATTGTTAACCCACGAATGTAGGGCAAAATAGACACAACTAGGCTGGGCCACCCCAAAACAGTTGGCAAGCTGCTAGCACCTGAAGCCTCAGGGCAATGACTTTATAGTCAGTGATCAGGTCTCTGGCTCCAGCACAAGAAGCTTGGGACAATGTTCCCTATGCCCCAGGAACAGAACTGAACTTGATAAGACATGAAACAGGAAAAAATGAGCAAGAAACGAAAAGAGCCTTGACCATAGAAAGCTACAGTGCTGACAAGAGAGATCGCAACACAAATTCAGAAAAAGACAGTATTGTCAAAATACAAACCCACAAAAGGGAATGTGAATTGTTCTCAAGTCCAAAAAGTCTTCCTGGAAGAGCTCAAAAGTGATTTTAAAAGCGAAATAGAGAGATAAAAGAAAAATTCAGAAAAGAAATGAGAGGTATGCAAGCGAGTGTCAACTACTTGGCAACAGGACAAAAATGGATTGAGGAAAATAATTCCTTAAAAAATACAATGGACCAAATTGGAAAAAAAAAATAACATCTACTGAAGAAAACAACTCCTTAAAAAGTGGAATTGGCCAAATGGAAAAGGAGGTACAAAAGTTAACTGAACAAAATAATACCTTAAAAATTAGAAATGGGCAAGGGGAAGATAATGATCCTATGAGACAACCAGAATCAGTCAAGTAAAATTAAAAAGAAAAAAATAGAATAAAATGTAAATTATCTTATTCAAAAGAACAATTGGCCTGGAAAATAGGTCCAGGAGAGTTAATTTAAGAATTATTGGACTACCTGAATGTCATTGTTAAAAAAACACGTTATGTAAAGATAGTTTTAACAATCATTTTTTTGTAAAATTCAGAGTTCCAAATTTCTGTTTCTACTTCCCTTCCACCTTCTTCAAGAAAGCAAGCAATCTGGTATAGGTTTTAAATATACAATGCTGTTAAAGAGATTTCCATGTTAGTCATGCATGTTGTGAATTAAGAATCAGAACAAAAGGGGAAAACCAAGAAAAATATAAAAGAAAAAAAAAAAAGTAAAAAGAGTGTCTGCTTTCAGACTCCATGGTTAGCATTTCTTATCATGAGTTTTTGGAATGATCTTCAACTACTGTATTATTGAGAAGAGTTAAGTCTATCATGGTTAATTACTGCACAATGATGTTAGTGTTGTGTACAATATTCTCCTGCTTCTTCTCACTTCACTAAGCGTCAGACTTTCAAGATTTTTCTAAAATCTGCCTGTTCATCATTTCTTATAGTACAATAGTATTAAATTTTAGTTATATATCACAACTTGTTCAGTCATCCCCAAACCCATTTCAATGCATTAGTGCTCCAATTTTCTCACATCTCCAACATTTATCATTTTCCTTTTCTTTCATATTAGCCAATCTGATAGGTATGAGGTAATATTTCAAAGTTATTTTAATTTGCATTTCTCTAATTAACAGTGATTTAAAACATTTTATATGATTATAGATAGTTTAATTTCTTCCTCTGAAAATTGCCTGTTCATACTTTTTGACAATTTATCGAGTGGGAAATTAATTGTATTCTTATAAATTTGACAATTCTCTATATATTTTAAAAATGATGTCTAAATCCGAAACATTTTGAAAATTATTTCTGAGCTTTCTGCTTTACTCCTAATCTTGGTTGCATTGGTTTTCTTTGTTCAAAACTGATTTAGCTTAATTTAATCAAAATTATCTATTTTGAATTTTATAATGTTATCTATCTCTTTTTTGGTCATAAATTTTTCCCTTATAGGAGTTGGGGGGCAGAGTCAAGATGGTGGCATAGAAGTAGGAATATTCTGTGTGCTCCCCCAATAACCACCTCAAATACTTATAAAATATGACTAAACAAATTTTAGAGCTACAGAAATAACAAAGTGACAGAGAGAAATAAATCTCCCACTGAAGGCAGTCCAGCAGGTAGAAAGGAAAGGTCCATCACAGAGTGCTGGGAGCTGTGCGGAGCCCGTGATTTTAGCCACAGGGCAGCCCCAGCCATCAGTGGCTAGAACTGACTTTGGGAAAGTGAATCACCAGCAGCTGTGGCAGTTTCCAAATTTATCAACCAAAAGACAAAGTAAAAGGTCAGTGTGGACTTTGCAGAAACAGGGGGAGCAATAGTGTGATCTGGCCACTTCCCCCAGGGGGAAAAGACAAGAAGCTCCAGAGGTGCTGTGGCCATGCAGCTGCCTCCACATGGCTACTTTAGAGCTCTTGGCCTGCAGATCACAGGGGGAACAAGTGACCATTCAGAGGTTAAGCACTCTTGCTTTAACTTGCTTGGGTCTGGATAACTGTCTTGGGTGGAGGTACTGGGATGTGTGGCAAGTGAGCCAGAGCTTGTGGGGGCCATAGAGAGGGCAACTAACTAATAGCTCCAGCAACTGTGAAAACCCAAGAAATTTGGGTCAAAGCTCTCCCCTCTGAAAGCAGAGTTCTACTGTGGCAAAGAGCTCAAAAGTCAAGTAATTGACTGGCAACATGGGAAAGCAAAGGAAGCAAAGCAAGCACAGCAATCAAACCTTAGATTCTTTTTTGAGGACAAAAAGGGTCAAAGCATGAAATGGGAGGAAGACAACAAAGCCAGAACTCCTGCACCAAAAGCTTCCAAGAAATATATGAACTGTTTACAGGCCATGGAAGAGATCCAGAAGGATTTTGAATATCAAGTAAGAGAAGTGGAGGAAAAATTGGGAAGAGAAATGAGAATAATGCAAGAAAATCATGAAAAGAGAGTCAACAACCTGACTGAAGAAAATAACACCTTAAAAATAGATTAACTCAAATGGCAAAAGAGGCCCAAAAAGCCAATGAGGAGAAGAATGCCTTAAAAAGTTGAATCTCCCAGATGAAAAAATAATTTCAAAAGCTCACTGTAGAGAATAATTCCTTCAGAATAAAATTGGAGCAAATGAAAGCTAATGACTTTATGAGAAATCAAGACACTATTTTTTTTTTTTGCTTTTTGGAAGGCAATTGTGGTTAAGTGACTTGTTCGAAGTCACTCAGCTAGTAAATGTGTCAAGTGTCTTAGGCCACATTTGAACTCAGGTCCTCTTGAATCCAGGGCCAGTACTCTATTCACTGCACCACCTAGCTGCCCCAAGGTTCTATTAAACAGATCAAAGCAAATGAAAAAAAAATATAAGGCAATGAGAAATATCTCATTGGAAAAACCACTGGCCTGGAAAATAGAAACAGGAGAGATCATTTAAAAGTTATTGGACTACCTGAAGGCCATGATCAAAAAAAAACTTAGAAATCATCCTTCAAGAAATTCTCAAGGGAAATTGCCCTGATATTTTAGAACCAGAGGTCAAAACAGAGGTTGAAAGAATTCACCAAATGCCTCTTGAAAAATATCCCAAAAAGAAAACTCCTACAAATTTTGTAGCCAGGTTCCAGAGTTAGCAGGTCAAGGAGAAAATATTACAAGCTACCAAGAAGAAACAATTGGAATATTGTGGAAACACAATCAGGATAATCTAGGATCTAGCAGCTTCAACATTAAGGGGTCAAAGGGCTTGGGATATGATATTCTGGAGGTCAACGGAGTTAGGATTAAAACCAAGAACCATCTATCCAGGAAAACTGAGTATAATGTTTCACGGAAAGTGTGGTCATTCAATGAAATAGAGGACTTTCAAGTATTCTTGATGAAAAAACCAGACCTGAATAGAAAATTTGACACTCATACACGAGAAGCAAGAAAAGTATGAAAAGGTAAACAGGGAAAATAAATCATAAGGAACTTATCAACATTATTCTATTTACATGCCTACATGGAAAAACAGTAATTGTAACTTATGAAAATTTTTTAACTGTGAGGATAGTTGAAGGCAATATAAATGTGTTTGTGTATGTGTGTCTCTGTGTGTGTGTATGTGTGTGTATATATACAAGGATTATAATCAGCTGAGTTGGGTGATTTCATCTACCTCTATCCAGCTACGTGGGGGAGGATCCAGCCTTTTTTTTTGCAATTGCTCTTTCATTTTTTCTCATTTAATAGTATTTTATTTTTCCTCCAGTTACAGGTAAAGATAGTTTTCATTACTCAATTTTATAGGATTTTGAGTTAGAAATTTTTTTTCTCCCTCCTTTCCTCTCTCGCCCTTACCCGAGATACCAAGCAATCTGATTTAGACTATAATCATATGAAGCATATTTCTGCATTAGACATGTTGTGAAAGGAGAATCAAAAAAAAAGGAAAAAATGCTAGAAGGAATTTTTTTTAAGTGAAAATATTATTCTTTCATTTGCATTCAGATTAAAAGGTACTTTTTCTGGATGTGAATAACATTTTCCATCATGAGTGTTTGGAATTATTTTAGATCTTTGAATTGCTGAGAAGAGGTAATTCTTATCATAGTCATCCCACAATGTTGCTATTACTGCATACAATGTTCTGTTACTGTATACAATAAATTCGGATCACTTTACTTGGCATAAGTGAGAGGAGAAGAGAGTGGAGGAGAGGAGAGGAGAGGAGAGGAG
>JAQQSV010004276.1:0-14872 GCA_028646515.1 Pseudochirops corinnae | reverse complement strand
TCTCTTTTCCTGTAGGGTAAGATACCCAATTGAATGTGTGTGTTATTACCTCTTTAAGCAAAATTAAATGAAAGGAAGGTTGACCCATTCCCTTTCACCTTCCTGCTCTTCCTCTCCATTGTAACAGTTTTCTCTTGCCTCTTTTATATGAAATAATTTATCCTAATCTTTCTCTCCCTTTCTCCTCTCAATATATTCCTCCTTCACCTCTTGATTTTAATTTTTAGATATCATCTCTTCATATTCAACTCATCTTGTGTTTTTGTTTATGCATACATGTACACATATATGTGCACAATCAAATAAATGTTTATACACACATACACCCTCCTATGCACACATACATAGTTATTTCCTTCAACTATAAAAGTTTCATGAGTTACAATTATCATTTTTTCCATGTAGGAATGTAAATAGTTCAACTTTAATGAGTTCCTTATGGTTTCTTTTCACTGTTTACCTTCTCATGCTTCTCTTGTTTCTTTTATTTGAAAGTCAAATTTTCTGTTCAGCTCTGATTTTTCATTAAAAAAAAATGCATGTAAGGCTTCTGCTTCATTGAATGACCATTAAAGTATTAGCATTAGTATTAGTATTAGAGTACATATGCATGTATATTTATATGGGTATACACACAGAGAGTATAGTGTGGCTTTTGATGGCTTTGATTACTTCATCTGAACACTGACCATATTTTCTGATCATTTGTCATTTGGGAATTTACAAATTTGACTCAGCTCTCTATATGTTTGAGGAGTAAGGCCTTTATTAGATATACTTGCTTCAAAAATGACTTGCTTTACTCTCAGCAATACTGATACCACTACTACTACTACTACAGTGCTACTATTATTACAACAACAAAAATACTACTACTACTACTTCTACTACTTCTACGACTACTACTACTACTGCTACTACTACTACTTCTACTACTACTACTACTACTACTACTACTACTTTTATAGATTTTTAATGTTTGTAAAGCACTTTACATTTTTGGAGGTGTCTATTACTTATTATGTAGAAGGTCTCAAAGATAAAAGAAAAACAAATCTCAAGTATTAGAAATATTCTTTATTGGGAAGAGTGCTGAATGTGTATTTAGGAAATCTTATTTCAAATTCTGACCTCCCCTATTCTTAGCTTTGTGACCCTTGTGAAAGGAGTAATCTCTAGCAGCTTCAACTAAACCCAAGAGTGGAAAATAAACTCAGAAGGAAAGGTTATGATACACCTACAAAAACATGTGCAATAAGTGGTCACTGGAATTCTTTTTGAAGGACCTGTTTGAGAAGGGGAAACTACGACCTCCCAGAGAGCATTTTCCACTTCTGGATAACTATAAATATTAGAAAGTAATTTGTTTATTTTGTTTATTTGAGGAGGAGTTTGGGCTTTTTGTTTGTATTGTTTTGTTTTGTTCTAACTTTTTCCATTAAAATGGAATTTAAGATTGTTTAGTTTGCAACCATTGTGCCAATTTCTAGGGCAAGACCAACAAAATACATATTTCTCCCATTCAGCAACCATTCCAATATTTGAAAAAAACCTGTCATCCATGACCCCTCTATGCTTTCTCTCCTTGGTGGAGACATTGCCATTTCCTTTAACTAATCCTCATCAGTAAGACTGAGATAATAATTAATTTTTCTACCACCAACCTAAAAAAACTGAAATGAAAAAGTCATTTGATTAAAATTATGGACCAGTCATAATTGTGAATTGTAGAAGACATTAGCAGTGCAAATAAAATAATGTTTTCCTCTCTCCAGTAGTAGCAGAAACAATTGAGACCTAGGTTTTCAGTGAGCAGAAGGGCATTTGACCTCAACCTCTCAGTGACCTTGGTAACTGACTATAAACTATAAAATGACTGCAAATCTATACTGATGGAGTTTCCTCATTGGGAATTAGTTCCCTATTCTGATTAAATCACATGCCCAGACTAAAACAAAGTAACACAGAATAATAACAACAAAAATCCTCCCATAAAACGTTAAATTTTGTAAGATTTTTCTTACCGATTGCCCTTACAGTTTTAGGTATTACATAGGGATAGAAATGTTAAGCTTGTACTGATATAATTGGGATCATTAAATGAACATTTTTTTTTCAAAATCTTTAACATCAAAAACATAGATGTATTTTGTTACTTTTTTAGCCAGACTCAAAATTTCATTGAGACCATGACTTCCTACTTATGAAGTTGCCTCTATTAAGGTTCTGCAATTTGTAGTTTCTTGAGTGCACTGAGTTCAAGTGACTTGCCCAGAGTTATACAATCCTTATTCTTCAGAAGCAAAAACTGAACCCAAGTTTTTCTGACTTGAAGGTAAGTAATCTATTGACTGTGTCATGCTGCCTTTCATCATACAGACAGAGAATTAGCTTAAGAGGCATGAAGACCTTAGGTCAAATTCTATTACTGACTCATGAGAAAGTCATATAACTGCCCAATGTTCTAGTCAACTTCTTTAATGTATAAGTTTCAGAGCAGGTACTGATCTGCCCTGGTAGAGAGAATTCCTTTCCTCCACACCACAGAAATTACAATTCTAAAATTTCTCCCTCCAGTGAAATGAAGGTATTTATAATTTTGATACTTTGTCTCTTAAAAATTTTGCAGTAATTTATGTCAATTAAGAAGGATTTTTCATTGCTTAGATATTTTAGGGCAAGATCATAGAATCATGTATTTAGAGCATTAAGAGACCTTAGAGATCATCTCATCTTACCTACACATGGTAGGTGAAATGTTAAGACCTAGGGAGATGAAGTGACTGTTCCCCTGTTTAATCATAGCACTAATAATTCTTTGGGATATTCATGTAGAAATGCAGAAAAAGAAAAAAAATGCTTATAGTAGAAGTTCTCATTTTAAGAGTACATATTAAACTGTCATAATATTTGCTGATTTGTTGACTAGACCTGCCTTCCATATGTAGTGCATAATATTATAGGTGCTTCAAAAATTAGCATGCTTAAGTGTGAAAAACCCAGCCCTAGTAGTCTAATCAGGCAAGTGCCCAGTGGAGAGTTTAATTACAATCCATTTTATTTTTCAAGGGCAATTCAGATAATTACTAAAATTATATGTGTACAAAGATGAAATTGTTTGTAAAGTTTGACCTACAATTTTTTGGTCAACATTAGGTATCCTGGAAAAAAAAAAAACTATCACAGACTATAAATGAAACAGAGAAATAGAGATAATTTAGGAGGCTCAAAGTACAATTAACCTTGGAAGCATTAACTAGTACTTTTGAACTGTCTCCCAAGAATAGCCAGTTGGGTTTTTTCTATGCTATTTTATGTTTAATACATCTTTCAACTTAAATCAGAGATCAAAATTTTGCCCTCAGGCAGGACTTGGATGTCTTCCAAGCTTGTATTAGATGCTACAAATATAAGAAAATAGTGAAAAACACCAATTCACAGATGGTTTACAAGATGAGAGAGAGAAAGAAAGAGAGAGAGAGAGAGAGAGAGAGAGAGAGAGAGAGAGAGAGAGAGAGAGAGAGAGAACTATAGTGGAATTTAGGCAATCATGAATAATTTTGGAGGGTATTATAACTGGTGGCAATAGAAGACATTTTATAAGGAAAAGCTCAGAAACCAGATAAGTCCCATTATTTCTGTATGCATGTACGTCAAAAAATGAATAACTTTATTTATCTGAGTATTAACTCTACTAAACTTATTTCACTCAGTTAAAAAAATTAATAAACATTTATTATGTACTTCCCACATACCAGAAACTTCCGTAGGTACTTAAGGTACAGAAATGTTCATTTAAAAATCATAAAGGTCTATCATTCATAATTTTAGGAGCCGTATCCAAACAAACAAACAAAAAAAACTGTGACATAACTGACACTCTAAGGATGAACTTCTTTATATTTATTCAGTCTTTAGCTGCCCTACATTGAAAGCTCGGAGTTCAAATTCTGCCTTAGACATTTTCTGTGTGATCCTGGACAAGTCACTTAACCTGTTTGCTTCAGTTTATTCATTTATAAAAATGAAAGGAAATATCACCTACCTCACAAGGTTGTTATGAAGACCAAATGAAATAATATTTATAAAGACTTTTACACACTTTAAAGTATTATAGAAATACTACCAATTAAATCGGTTTCCTTGGGTATCAATACACACACACATACACACATATATATACATATACACATGTATATGTATGTGTATGTTTATGTGAACATGTATGTATATGTGCACATGTGCGTATGTGCACAATACATGTGTGTACACATGCACCTGCATATGCACACAATGATAGTCTGTGTTCATATATGTGCAATGCATGTATATACATGTATGTGTATGCACACATGTATGCATGTATATGAATACACAGGTGTTTATAAAGGTATGTGTACATACATGCATATATCTATATAATTACTAATATGTATTTTGAGTTAGTTAGACTAGATTGGCTCTTATGTTTCTTCCAGCTTTAAATCTATATTCCTGTCTTTTATGATCTGCAGTCATGCTCAGAAGACAATAAAAGGAATAATTGGTGGAAGTTCCAGAAAGACAAATTTTAAACAAATTCAGTGAAATCCTCCTCATGAAGAGAGTTGTCTAAAATTTTATTTAGCATGCCAGTAGTATATTAAAGATTTTTGTAAACAATTATTTTCTCAGAAGTGGAGCCAAGATGAGGGAGAGAAGCCAGGAAGTTGTCTCAATTCTCCCCAGTTTCCCTCAAAAACAAAATTAAATGAAGTCTCTAAAGGATTCTGGAGCAAAAGAACCTACAAAAACATGGAGTGAATCAATTTTCCAGCTTAAGATAACTTAGAAGGACTTCAGAAAAGGTCTGTTACACTTGGGTAAAAAGGGAGTGCAACCCAATGCAGACTGTGTCCAGGGAAGTTAACAAGAAGTTCTTAGCCACACAGAGAAAGTAAAAAAATCAAGGCCCCTTGATCCTGGCTCAGCAGGACAGTAGCATAACAGGCCATCTGTGAGACCACCAATCCCAGCAGAGAAAGCAGGAATCCAGCCCCAGAAACAAAGAAACAATAAATGTGTGTGACTAGGCCAGGTCACCCCCGGACAGCAAGAAAAATGTCAGCAGCTAAGGCCCCAATTAACAAGTCAGTGCAGGCTATTGGCCCCCTGCACAAGGAACTTGGGACAGTTTCCCCTGTGCCACAAGAAAAGAGTTTAGCTTTAAAAGTCATGAAATATTTTTGTTGTTATTGTTGTTGTTTTTAAAGGAAGATGCAAAAAATAACTTTGATCATAGAAAATTACTATGCTAACAGGGAAGCTCAAAACACAAACTCAGAAGAGAAAAACACAGTCAGTATACCTACATCCAAAACCTAAGAGCGGAATAAGAATTGGTCTCAAGAGCAAAATATCTTCTTGGAAGAACTCAAAAAGTAATTTTAAAGTCAAGTGAGAAAAAAGTGAGAGTCCTATCAGAAAAAAAAATGACTGAAGAAAACAATTTCTTAAAAAATACAATTGGTCAAATTGGAGGGAAAAATCCACTGACAAAATGAACTCCTTAAAAAGTGGAATTGGACAAATGAAAAAGGAGGTACAAAATGTAATTGAAGAAAATGATTCCTTAAAACAAGATTTGAGCAAGTAAAAGCTAATGACTCTGTGAGAAATCAAGAAGGAGTTCAACAAAGATGGCAGAGAAGCAACAGGAAAACTCCATGTCTCCCCCCAAAACCACCTCAAATACCTATAAAATATGACTGTAAACAAATTTTGGAGCTACAGAACCCACAAAGTGACAGAGAGAAACAAATCTCCCACTGAAGGCAACCCAGCAGGCCAGCAGGAAGGGTTCAGCGTTGTTACTAAGAACCAAGCTCAGCTGCGTGTGAGCCCACAGTTTTAGCCCCAGGGTGGCCCAGACCAGTCACAGCTGGAGAATTCAGGAGAGTGGATCACCAGCAGCTATGGCAGTTTCTAGAATTATCAACCCATAAGAAACAAAGACAAAGTGAAAGGTCCCTGGAACTAAGCAGGTACTTAGGCCTTAGTAACCAATCAAACTTTTGTGGCTAAGAGGCAGAGGGTGTGGGCTCTGTCTCCTGTTGCTGACATAATAAGAGGGGTTTGGCTGAAACAGGAACCCAATGCTTTGTATGTAGATAAGAAGAGTCCCAGAGAGAGTCAGAGTCAGAATCAAGAATTTTTTTTTCTCCTGGAGGGCTCCTGTTGGAGGAAGCAGAATTTTTCCAGCATGTGTAAGCTGGTCTGCTATTTGCTTGACTGACAATTGAGTTGGAATTTTCTATGAGACCAGAATCTGATGAAGGCTGAAGTTGCTGCCAAGAAGGCCACCTGGAAGGCTGAGATTTCTTATTGAGAAGGCCAACTGGAAGGCTGAGATTTCTTCTGGGTCCTATGGCCAGCCAAACTGCCAGAGAACTGAAGAAGCATGACTGGAATAAGGCTTTGTTTGTTTGTGGCTTGGTTGATCCTTGAGTTCCAGGGAACAGAAGTTGTGAAGGTATTGAGATGTGCAAGACCTTGTGAACTTCAGTGTGTAGCAGGAACTGCCTGGAGGACTGGACAACAACCTGGGATCTGTCTGCCTCTGAATCCAAGTGACTGTTTGGTGGATTCAAGTAGGAGCTGGGACTGTGGAAGGGGCTCCAGGGAATCTGAGAAAACACCCCAAGTTAAGATGAAGAAAAGGCCTCTCCTTGGATATTGAATGCTGTGATAAAATTGAATTTACTACAGCCCAAGAGGTAGGGAGTTTGTGTAATTTTTCTAAAGATTTTTTTTAGTGATTAACAATACTTAGTGACTGATTGCTAGATAAGTGACTTATTAAGTTAACCTATGATTACCTCATGAGTGGAAGACTAACTTTTATCTTGAAATTATTGAATTATTATTGATTGAATGATTAATTAAGGAGGCAAACTTCCTTACCAGATGACTGTTCTTTTCTTCTTTGTTCTAAATACTGTGTACACTTTGGTGAAAACTATGTGGCCGGTTTAATGTAAAGCTGTTGTGAACACTATATTGTGATTTTCTGTGATAAGATGCAATGTTGTCAATATTACATTGTGATTTTCTGTGAATGTTTGCCTTGATTTATTTTGGAATAAATGGAATGTTTGCTCTACTGTGTAATCAAAACCTTAAAAGCTGTTCATAGTAGCATTCTTTCGGGAAGCTGCTGGTAAATGGTGTTACACATGTAAAAAGCCTCACTGGAAATATAAGTGGCCTGGAAGACAGCGCTACAAGAGATTATCTTTAAAAAAATATTAAACTATTTGAAAGCCATGATTAAAAAAAAAAAGGTCCTAGCCATCACATTTCAAGAAATTATCAAGGAAAACTGCTTTGATATCCTAGAAGCAGTGGGTAAAATAGTCACTGAATAAATTACCCAATCACCTCCTGAAAGAGATCCTAAAATGAAAATTCCAAGGAATACTGTAGCCAAATTCCAGAATTACCTTGTCAAGGAGGAAATTCTGCAAGCAGCCAGAAAGAAACAACTAAAATATCAAGTTACTACAGTCAGGAATACTAAGAATGAACAGTTTCTCCATTAAAGGATAAAAGGGCTTGGAATATGATAATCCAGAAGGCAAAGAATGTAGGATTACAACCAAGAATCACCTACTCGGCAAAACTGAGTGTAATCTTTCAGGGGGAAAAGATGGATATTGAATGAAATCTGGGATTTTCAATCATTCCTGATAAAAACCAGAGTTGTACAGAAAATTTGATCTTCACATACAAGAGTCAAGACAAGCATAAAAAGGCAAAGAGGAAAGGAAAAAAAAAAACAAAGCTAAAACATATGATTCAATAAGGTGTTTACATCCCTACATGGGAAGATGACAGTTGTAACTCTTGAGAACTGTATCTTTATCAAGGCAATTAGGAGTATTCATAGACAAAAGGTGTGGTACAAGTTGACATGACAAGATGATGAAAAAAAAACATATTAAGAGTTAAAAATTGTACTCGGAGAATAGGAAAGGGAAGAATAGCGTAAATTATATGAAATGAAGACATACAAAACAATCTATTACAGTGGAGGAAAAAAAGGGAGGGGGTGAGCAGTATTTTAACTTACTTTCATTGGATTTGGCTCAAAGAGAGAATAACATGCATATTCACTTGGTAATAGAAATCTATCTTAGCTTATAGGGATGATGGAAGAGAAAAGGGAATGAAAACTGAGGGAGTGGATGGAAGGGAGGGCATTTTGAGGGAGGCAGTGATCAGAAGCAAAATACTTGTGAGGAGGGAAAGGGTGGGAGGAGGGAGAAAAGTAAAAATGGTATAAGATGGAGAGGAAGACAGAGTTAGTAATCTGGGAATGGGAATGGAAATGGGAATGGCCTATACTATCCCATAAAATAGAAGTGAATAGCAGAATAGATTGAAAAAACAGAATCTTACAATATGTTAGTTCTAAGAAACACATATGAAGTGTAGAGATACACAGAGAATAAAGGTAAAAGACAGGAGCAGAATATATTATGCTACAGCTAAAGTAAAAAAGAAACACAAAAACAGTGGGTAGCAATCAGAAAAAGCAAAAACAAATATAGATCTAATTAAAAGAGATAATAAAGGAAACTACATCTTGCTAGAAGGTACCACAGACAATAATGAAATATCAGTAGTAAATATATATGCACCAAGTGGAATAGAATCCAAATTCTTAGGGAAGAAGTTAAATGAGTTACAGGAAGAAATAGATGGCAAAACTATACTAGTGGGGGACCTTAACCTCCCCCTCTCAAAATTAGATAAATCTAACCACAAAATTATATCAACAATGCAGTATTCACAATGCTTTCGGTAATCATAAATATGCTGATATAGTTGTTAATCACAAAATGTAACAGGCTCTCTACATGGGTTGCATAGCTAGAACATTAATTCGAATACCAGACAACTGCATCCCAAAACCAGAAAGTCAAAGCCATCACATTAGCCACAGAGTTGGCATACATAGTTAATGCAGTAAACACCCATATTCTAAAGTCTTCAAAACAAAACAGATTACTTCAGGCAAAGATCCTCCTCTCTTCACTCACAGTAACTGCTCAGCCTCCATGCAGTTCTCTCCCAACAGCTCTTCCCCCTCTCCTTAGTTCTCATCCCAGAAGAACTCAGTAGGAGTCCTTAGCAGAAATTCTTTCTGCCTCAAAAAAAAGTTTGTGCCTCCACTACCACCACTTCTGGTCAGCACACTGGCTCCAGCCTGGCTCCTACTTGGCTCTAGATCCTTCCTGCCCTACCCCTTCCTGCTACATCAGCATGTTCAAGGGGCATGGAAGATCTTCATATTCCATTACCATTGCATTAGGTCCCGAGATCTTTCATATTCCTTATTTAGCAAAAATGCATTAACAATACATTTCATTACATAGGTAAATAGGAGTTTTAGGAGCAACTGGTGTCGACAGAATTTTACAACAGTATAACAAGACAGCACACAATAAACACAGAAAACAATATTTTGGGTGGGGCTTGAGCACAAGCTCCCCATCATTACCCCACAAACAAATGGGTTCCCCAAACCTTGGGTTAAGGGGTGAAGATCTCTTCTTTCATGACTACTTAACTGCTGAAATAGATCTGTTCCTGTCCCAAGGGGTCTCATTTGTGAGTTCAGTTCTTTAGCCAGTATTTGGAATGTGCTTGATCTTAGGTCCAGGGATAACACATCAGAGCTGTGGACAGGGGGTGACATCCAGCTTAAGCTATCAGGCATCGATAGGTGAAGGGTACCAAGCCTGCAGAAACAAATCTAGCAAAGAAGGTGAACAGACAAAAAGCCAAGAAGAAAAAAGGACACAATAACCAGAAACAAGGTAGATATAAGATCAGACACACTACTGGAGTCCATGAGCCCACTATTGTAGCCTCACTTACAATAGAACATATCAGTTAAGGGTATAATTTTGTAATGATCTTCTCCTGAATAAACAATAGTTACAGTGTTATCCTTCCCATGTGAAATAATCTCCCCAGCCTTTGGAACATCATCTGGTTTCTGTTTTACCCATACTTTAGCTCCCAATTTTATTCCATCAATAAATGCAAATCCTCCAGTTCTTCTGATACTTATTTTGGAAGGAGGGTCAGTTTTTACAAGTAGCATTGTTTTACAAGGAACAATAATCACTTGAACTATCCTATCATTTTTACAAATCTGCATGGTCACTTCACCTAAATTACAGAATGTCACAATAATTTCTCCTTGATAATTAGAATTTATTACTCTAGCCAATACATGTATTCCTTGAACTGCTAATCCTGATTTCAGTAAAATCTGTCCAAAGTGATTTTTAGGGATTCTTATGTATATTCCAGTGAAGATTTTTCTTACTTATTTTCTGTCCAACCAAGACTCCTCTAAACAATGTAAATCATAGCCCACCAAACTATGTGTTCCTGAATACAGTGCTGGGATATCTGGCTTCAAAGTCCAATACTCAATATCTGGGATCTTATGTGTTTGTTGTTTTCTAATTTGCAGATTTGGGGTCATCATTCTGGCAAGAAGTATACTTCCTCCCAATGGTCTACTATTCAAATTAGGTAAAGCCATGAACAAATTATCCTTCCAATGTTGATATGAATTATTGGAATTTAAATTCCTTAACTGTTCTTTCAATAATCCATTCATTCTTTAAATTAACAAGATGCTTGTGGATAATATGGAATATGATGTATCCACTCTATATTGTTTAGTATAAAATACCTCTTTATTTCATTACCTTTGAAATGAGACCCACTATCACTTTGAATCTGCATTCGGGTTCCATAATATAGACTTATGAGATCTAGAGTTTTACAGTTGTTTTTCTGGGTTGCATTCTTATATGGACAAGCCACTAGTACACCTGAATAGGTGTCAACACAAGTACATATAAATCTACATCCTTTATCTTGTGGTAGTGGAGCAATATAATTTATTTGCCAGAATTGGGCTGCCACTTTTCCTCTTTCTGTTTCTCTAGTCACTAACTGAGGAACAGTTCACTCCTTTTCCAATTGACATATATGACATTCTTCTGCTATCTGTTTTAACAGTGAATGAGAGATACTAATACCTCAATCTTGTGCCCACCAGGGTGTGGCCTGTACCCCTAAATGGATGGCAATTTGGTGGACGCATTTTGCTAATACTGGATTATCCGTTGTTGTCAAAGTAGGAACAATAAGTTCAGTATCAATCTTCACCAGTGGATCAACATGAGCACTGTATTCACATTCAGGCTTGGTGACGGCCATATGAGCATCTACATTGAAAACTGACAGATCAGTAACCAAAGACATGTTAACAGATAACTTCCCATCATTCTTTGCTCCAGACTTGTTTGTCATGAATTTCCCAATTTCAGTTTTTCCATATGGACATCTATGTAGCTAACTCATTAACTACTGACCATGAATCAGTAAATACGTGACATTCTCCTCCTTGTTCTGTTTTGAAGACTTGATGTACTGCCACAAGTTCAGCATGTTGACTACTTCTACCTATCCCAGTACTTTCCAAAGTCCTTCTAGTACATGGGATATAGGATACTGCTCTCCAATGTCTTTTTTTGGCCCAAATATTTTGCTGTCTCAAAAGTAAACCATGCATGTTTCTTTTGTTCTTCAGTTAATGCATCATATCCCTCATTCCATTTTACAGAGGACTGTACCAACTGTTGCTTTGGCTCAAGGGCATATCATTCCCCTCAGTTTCCATGCTTGCTACAGATTCTTGTAGAGCAGAGACTCCACTTTTGCCTGTCTTCACTCTATTTTGAATATACCACTTCCATTTGATTATACTAGCCTCTTGGGCATCTCCAATTCTGTGAGAAGCTGGGTTACTCATTACCCAGGTCATAATTGGGATTCCAGGTCTTAATATCACTTCATGGTCCTTAGTTGGTTGTTCAGTCTCCTCCAAAGCCCAATATGCAGCTAACAACTGCTTTTCAAGAGGTATATACTGAACTCCAGATGAAGGGAGTTTCCTACACCAAAATCCCAAGAGTACATTTCAGCTTTGTTGTTTTTGCCAAAAACTCCAGTTTGCATATTCATCCTATACAGTCACTTGTAATTTGACTGGACCATTTTGCATGGGCTGTAAATCTAGGGCCAATCGTATGGCACCCTTGGCTTCTTCAAAAGCCTTACTCTGCTCAAGTCCCCAATTGAATTCATATTTCTTCAAAGTAACTTTTTATAAAGGTTTCAAAATATGTCCCAGATGTGTAATGTGGTGCTTCTAGTATTCAAATAATACTATGAACTTTTGGGCCTCTTTCTTATTGGTAGGGGTGGGTAAATCCTGAATCTTTTGTTGGGCTTGTGGAAGAATCTCTCACAGTCCCTTGTTCCATTGTATATCCCAAAATTTTACATTTTGAGCTCATCCTTGAACCTTTTCAGGGTTAATTTGCCACCCTTTACTTTTCATACATTCAGCAAGAAGGGTCAAACTCCTCTCCACTTCTTTTGCATCTTTTCCCTATATCATGATATCTTCAATGTAGTGGGTCAGCTGTATACCAGATAGCTTTAATTCATCCAACTGTTCAGCCACAATCCTATGACAAATAATGGGGCTATGCAGGTATCCTTGAGGCAAGAGGGTAAAAGTATATTGTCTTCTCTGCCAAGTGAAAGCTAACTGGACCCATTGTTGAGGGTCTATTGGGATTATGAAGAAGGCATTTGCCAAGTCAATAACTGCATACCAAGTCCCATCATATTTCTGGATCTTTTCTATTAAGGTGATGGTATCTGAAACAGCAGTATACAAAGGAGGGGTCACCTTATTCAATTGTATATAATCCATGGTCATTCTCCATATCCCATGTGATTTTCATACTGGCCAGACAGGATTATTCCATTGTGTGGTTGTAGTAACTAACACTCCTGTTTCAACATATTCCTTTATAGTAGTGGTAATTACATCTTGCCCACCTGGCACATAGTACTGCTTTAAGGTAATTACTTCAGAAGGTTCGGGTAAAGTGAGTGGCTCCATTTTTATTTTTCCCACTCAATCTATATTAATTTGTATGTTCCTTACAGTGAATTGGTATCCTCCTTCAGGTAACTTCAGAGCCATACCTCTCAATGTATCTATTCCAATGATGTACTCAGGAATGGGTACAATAACCATAGTATATTCTTTCTTACGTAATTGCCCAATTTTCATTGTTATTTTAACTTGTCTGGCTGATATTTCAGCCTCTCTGAGTCCTATTATGGTAATAAGAGTTTCATGATTACACTTATCAGGGCTTCCATAGGTAAGTGTGGCCTCTGCCCCCTTATCAAGCAACACCCTAGTTACAGTAGTTGATCTATTCTTCCACTATATTGTAAAACCAATATGGGGTTTGCAATCTCTTTTGTATGTTTCTTTAATCTAAGCAGGGTCTTGGACTATTTCCTATTCTCCCTGAAGGTGGAGAAACTTGGATGCAATGATTAAGGAGTATCTGGAAGGGTGGTTTCTGCTTCCCTATTCATTCTAATGTTAAATATCTTTTCTTGCTAAATCTTATGCAGCTCTTTAGTTGGAATACCATCTACTCTTCTAAAAGCCACCCTTGCTCTCAGTAGAGTAGTAAACAGTTCTCTTCTTGTCAATAGATTTTGTGTTTGAATCTCCATCTCTCTCAAGGAAATTTTTCATTTTTTGTTTAAGTTTAAAATAAATTAATAAAATGTGTTTTTAAAAAGCGAATGTTGAAAACTATCTTTATATGTACTTGGAAAAAATAAAATGCTATTAAACTTAAATTCTAAAACTTAGATACAAAATAAGAAAAAAAATGTCATGTGCACAGCAGAACATAAGAGTGGATTGACAATATATGATAATAAATTTTCATTTCAAGATATAACAAATACTACACATTTTGTTCAGAGCTGTCCATCTTTTTTTGCTTCATTGTTATTTCTCTTTTGTTCATTGCTACGCACTTTTTACTTTTTACTTTTTCCCCTTTCTTCTCACCCTTCCTCAAGAAAGCTACAATTAAGTACAGACAGATACACACACACAAACATACCTATAATATACACAAAGATATACATATATACCTATATGTATGTAAATGAGAATTGGGCAAGCGGAAGACAGCAAAGTTATCAAAGGTATACATACATACACACACATATGCCTATGTATGTGTATATATGTATATGTATATGTATATATGTATATGTACACACACATACACACATACTCATATATAGACATATATATTCACAGGCATCTATGTAAGACTGTACTAGACTCATTAGTCCTCTGTTTTTCTGAGGATGGACAACCTCTTCCTTCATAAGTCTGAGTGTTTCTATATATTTTTTAAATCCACAAACTTGTCATTTTCAAAAACACAGCAACATTCCAACTCCATTTGTTCAGTTATTTTAAATACTCTAAAACAACACTGTAGTGGGGAGGGTGGCTAGTTTGCACAGTGAGAAGAGCACTGACTCTGAAGTCAGGAGAACCTGAGTTCAAATCCAGCCTCAGACCCTTGACACACTTACTAGTCATGTGACTTTGGGCAGGTCACTTAACCCCAATTGCCCTCCAAAAAGCAAAATAATAATAATAATAATAATAACAAGTGGGGGGCAGAATAGGAAGGAAGGAAATATGGTCAGTCTTTCACAATATATCCACTATGGAAATGTTTTGTTCAACTGCATATGTGCAACCTATATTGAATTGCTTATATTCCCAGTAATGGTGGGTGTTGAGGGAAGAAGGGAACTAATTTGGAATTCAAAGTTTTAAAATCAAATGTTCAAAAACTGTATTATTGTTGTTGTTGTTGTTGTTGTTGTT